>CM024686.1:20400545-20627158 GCA_014182735.1 Corymbia maculata | reverse complement strand
ATGCTTGAAAGATCTTTCTTTTGACTATCTAGTTTTGGAAAATATTCTAGCATGTGAGTAACTATAACTTTATTATTTTATGATTATTAGTAGATTATATTATGTTGGCTCTTCCCGTGGAGTAGGTACCGACATTAGGGATGAGTAAAAGGAACCATCAATATTGGGAATTGCCCAAACCAAACCAAATTGGTCAATTCTAGGCGGTTTCTAGGGGCACTAATTCTATTCTTAATTTCATGTATGGAACTATCCACCTGGATGATTCATATAGGACGAAATTATTATATGAAAAGATTGTCTTTTATTCAGCGCACGTACCACTTTTCTCAATCTACGTATGTCACCATAAAGCAAAAGTTTGAGAGAGAAGCTCCCTCACTCTCTCATCTTTTCCTTTTGTCCAAGTCACACTCACTAGTCGCTTGAATCCTCCCTCTCTCTCTCTCTCTCTCATAGTTGTTCATTATGCCATATTTTAAAATAATTCTCCCTATAATATCAATCTTTCCTAGACGCAAAATCTTTATTGCGGCAGCGTCTTTCTTTGATTGGATATCCTTCGGGAGGTAGAACCTGTAATGTGTTTTGTCGAATTATTTTCACAGCAAAATATCTTTTCACTCAAAAATTCTTGACTTTTATTTAATGAGACTAAAGTTTTTGTATTAACTCTGGACAAAGAACATCACATGCAAAAGGGGATCAACTTTTCCAAAGCAAACAATATTTTACAACTTCAAATTAAATTGGAATTTAATCAATGACAAGACCTAGAAATTATAGACTCAATAGCATAACAAGGTGTCGACAAACTATGCCAAAGTATAATTGACAACATAGCCTAAGAACTATGTCGGAATTTAATTGATGGCGCAACAACTGGATTAAGATACACGCTATAATTTAATTCACGATGCGGATCTTAAAGCTATAACTAAGGAATTTAAAATACACTATAGGAAAGATAAAAGGTAATTGAAAGATAATATTTAGTTTGATTTTGTTGGGCGCTTTCTAATGGATGCCGGGTGGTATTTAAAATGGCTTGTGGTATTGCCTCTTGATCATTTCCAGCGGTTATAATTCCCAAAGTAATTTTGTCGGCTACCTCCACAATCCTCACATCCATAATCTCAAAACAGTTACCTTTGCCGTGCATAAACTATTCCGTGATGCGGTTTCTCGTAGCAATGTGTCCCACGATCTTGCCTGCAGGTTGTAGCCGTTCCTCAAAAATGCGTGCCTTCGGTTCCAACTTTTTCACGAATGATCTTGCTCTCAAGTGATAATTATCCCCTCTTAAAAAAATTGCGCTTTCCATCTCAATTGCTTCGTCGATATTAGACTTTGGAAAAGTTTGTTAATATCCCTAAATATTCATCGTGAATGTTCATATTAGTGACTATCGATATTCATCTCATTATTTCGACAACCAAACACACGGCATTGATGAATACCAATGTTTATCGACATGCATTTTATGAATTGGCACACTTATAGTGATACTCATGTGCTATGCACACGATTGTTTATATTTATGTGCTATTCACGTGGTTGTGCCAAGAAACCATTATTGGGTGTCAACAGTACGTTAGATCTTTGTTCCTCTAACTCTCTCTCCCCTAAGCGAGACGGGGAATCATCTGTTTCTCGTAGCAGGGCTCTCCCGTGCGGAAGATGCCATGACTGAAGGAACTACCAAATCGCGCGATCACTCTTCCAGTCTTCCGGGAAAAGGACCTTTCGCTCGTATTCAGTGAGCTTTTACTGAGTTTATAGCGAGCTTAGTGGGAGTGGGCGTGTTGAATGGGATGGGAGCAGAATCGATGCCCTCTTCAGCAGCACGGTGAGTGACCTTCCCTCCGTTTCCAAGCAACATGCCATCGGTCCTATTGGCTCACCCAAGAACTGGATCATACCAGTTTCAGTCCATTCCGATTCCAAAAATTGGCAACTGGCCCCTCTGTCTGGTTCATGGTTCCAAGGTGGGAACCAGACCACCCGGGAATTATCACCCTACCTGATACTCGGATCGAATCACGTAAATATCCCGTGTTCCTTATTGTTCCTCGTTTATTTCTCTAGTGATAGAAGCCGTTAGTGTTTCCGTGTTATGCTAGAATACAAACAGTCTCTGTTTTAAAAAATGAATCATGACACGTTTTGCCGAACCCCGTTGCTTGATGCGTCTTGCCCCTTCAGCTTTTGACGTGTTAAAGTCGACTTGGATACCAAATGGGGCTGAAGCTTTTCACTGAACTGCTATGACTTTTCAATTATGTTGTGCAAAGCAGTTGGATTCATGAACTGGTATAGGCATTGGAGTTTCCACATTGATTCCGTGAAATTAGTTTCTGTCTGACTACGGATTTCATTGTAGTATGCATGTATCTACCGTTGTGACTTGACTTTCTCAATCCGCTTTGAGTTGTCGGAACCTGTTTAGGCAACTTTCCCAGGCTATTCTTTTTAGTCTCTTGGTTTTGAATCAATGATGAATGTTTCTTCGCTCTTTCAGTCAGTTGATCTCAGGCTTCTTTCAGATCATTTTCAACTTGTTAAGCTACTGTCTCTAGGCAAGTGAAGATGGGAAATAGAGAAATCAAGGCTAATGGGAGGAAGCATCATTTAATCCTTTGAGGTGGATTTGTATCAATGGCGTCTTGTCTTTTTTGTCCGCTAATTTCTGCTTTCTTCCTTCTGTAACTGTGTCTCTCTCTCAGGACTGTTGGGCGTTCACTCTCTCTTGGTTTCTCTCTTACTGAACTTGATGTGAAATTCTTTCGCATAGCTTCTAGTTTGGTACCTTCATATAGTCTCACGTTGGATGGCGCTGCAAGTTGTCCCGCTCCAGCTGCAATTCGCTGCTCTACTCTTCATGTCCGAAGTGGCTTGAATGCTAACTTGGACTCTCCACTTGGATATGTCGGTCTGTCCTCGGAAGGTTGATTTTATTAGGAGCAGAAGTGTTGATGCTTCAGGTACTGATTTCATGTTGTTCAGCTGCTCTCCAGGCTTCAAGCTCGATATTAGCTGGTGTTAGCAGCTAAGATCTTTGCCTAAGCAATAAAGAAAATAGTGTATAATTAATTATCAATGGGTTCCGCTGGATTTGGAGTCTTGATTGGGTGATTTGCAAATAAAATTTAGGTGTACTTTTAGGATGCGTCCGTAGATTAGATCTATTGTTCAGCAACTTGGGAGATATTGGTTTCTTTTTGGGTCCTTGTTTGCTTGATCTGGAGGGCAGGAATCCTCAACGTTGACGCAGATTGGACATCCCCAGAGAAGAGAAATCGGTCAAGGAGTTCAGATTTATGAATCTCATATTGGCACACCGATGCTTAAGAATATCATATTGAGACTGGTGATCTAAGTTGGGTCAGACCTTGTAGTTACGTGATCCATGCTGTGGTCGGTGCAGTGTTCTCGATATCTTTCCCTCCATCGCTCGTTTAATTTAACTTGTCAGGCCTACGGCTCAGGGATGCTCGGCTACAACATTCTTGATTTGGGTCCAGAGCTCATCCACGCGATTGACAAGCATCTTCTGCTTACCTAGTTTATTGGAAGCAGTTGGAAAACTTCATCTTCGAAAAAGAATCTCTTTCCGCTTATCTCGTCTTCAATTTTAGGGCAATATCTAGTATCTACATTCGGTTTGGTCATGCCATATTGTTTTCTAACAGAAATGTCTATGAGAAAGCAGCGTCAGGATGGACATTGTCTACTTTGAAGTAGAATCACAAATTGATATAGGCGCCAAACTGGAAACTTTGCCTAAGTAATCTACCAGAAGCGTAACCCATCACATCGCACGAGCTAAGCTTTTCGTTCACTGCATCAGGAAAAGAAAAGGTGAAGACTCTGCATAAGCTCTAGGTAAGACAACAAAAGGAAAAAATAAGATGGAACTGAAGATTTGGCTCCGTGGCCAAAAATGGCTACCCAATGTCCGAATAAAAAATGCGTTCACCTTTGTACATCAAAATTGGCTGGCAACTTCCTAGTTCCTTCCTAAATTTACATGGGTCAATGCAACATCTATATTTCACCTTGTTCTTTCAGGAGCCATTTGTCCTATGACATTATAATCCTCCCTATGATCGTTTAAAGAAGGCATACTATCCACAGAAAAGATCCATGTCCACAGCAGCACGATGAGTTGTTGACTGGAGGTGCTGCAGAACTGCCACAATGACAAAAGATGCGGATGCTGTAGAAAGAGACCAGAGAGCATGGGATCTGCAAACAAGGAGGAGGAAGTATATTTACTACAGAATGCTCAAACTCAACCAGACATAGGAGTAAATTATTCTCCAGCTCCAAAAGAACAGCTGTTACAAAACTTTTTGGTATCTGATAGAGAGTTCAGCGTGCAGCTTCCCATTCAACAAGAACTAGTCTAGCTATAATGCATACCTATACTGATTTATCAGTCTGAGCTTCTGTTTGAAGCATCAACTTATCAATCAGACTATCCTGTCAAATTAACTTTAAAGATTCCCCAGTCAACTCTCTTCTCACCAGCTTCAGGACCTCCATAATCTGCAAGAAGCAAGGAGAGCCAGCTGAGTGAAGGATTAGAAAATCCATCTGAAGTATATATGTCAGATCGCAGGTCAATACAATCTTTCCACTGCCCGGAAGATGGACAAATTTTGTTTCTGAGAGCATTTTTCAATAGTTTGCTCGAGCACAAATTCACTTAAAAAAAGCTCCCAAGTCTGAAATCAAATGTAGAATGATGCCATCCCAAACATAAAAGCAGAAAAAAGAAAAAGGAAATCTTTACAATGGAAAGCCGACAGCAGCACCATCAAATGATCTTTCCTTTTTCTTTGCTTTTTCCTTTTTTGAGGAGGATGGCTAGCGGAATGGGAGGGTTGGGCCAATATTGGAAGGTTGATGGCTTGCCAGACGACACTGGCTCAAAAACCATTTGCAACAACTAAAATTAGGACAAATTCATACTTTGATGAATAATAAGACCCTAAGCTTTTTATAGGACAAGGTAACGCCCATGGAGCATCATGTCCTGCCCATTGCCTAGTTTGGGATCCTCCAGGCCAAGAGAATCCACCTGCCAATCCTGCTAACCCACCTCCACAAAGCCCTGATTCTCAAACTGCTCAAGCTCCCCAACACCTTCTGGCCCAACAAGAGCAAATTCAAGGACAGCCTAAACTCCCAGGACAGGGACATCAAGCTTGTGACTTGGAAGGTCGCATCTTTAGCTCTGCAGATGTCTTGCACTAGATGCATATGTAGAGCCATTGACATTCCAGTCCTCGACATCAAGCTTAGACTTGGAAGGTCGCATCTTTAGCTCTGCAGATGTCTTGCACTAGATGCATATGTAGAGCCATTGACATTCCAGTCCTCTGTAACATTGGATATATTACACATGGAAAATATGACAGATTTGAATGTGTGATGATTCCTCTAAGTAACATCAGATTCAGTGAGAACGTCCTCACCAGGTTTTTATCAGTCATATGCGTCGGATAATATTAAATATGTAATAAAATCTCACTTAATTCTTTTCAATCTAATATTTAAAAACAAACACAGCCATGCCCAAAAGGCAAAAGCAACTTACTCCAGGATAATGTTGCAATATTGGAGAGTAGTGATCCAAACCAATATAAACTTTCTCCAGGAGATTCAAAAGTGTATCCACCTGGTCTCCTAGGAGATCAACCTGCAGATTTAAATTACATTTTTAACTTTCTCCACTTGTGTTGTCTATCAAATGCAATAAATTTTCCACCATTGAATTTGCACCCAGCTGAATCTCAGTTATCATTTTACCCTTCAACTCCAAAAGTAAGGATGAGAAAGAAGAGCACCAGGATGGTCAAGCCCACACAAGAAAGAAAGTCATTCATCCACAGAAATTTAACAATGAAGAAGAAAGCCCAATAGTGTTTGAATTAATTATTAATCACGCCAATAACCAAAAGCTGTTGCAAGACACAAGACAGGCACCCAAAACCACCAGAGATATTATGATGATTTTTCACACCTACTTTATTTTCAAAATTTCAGCCACCATTAAAGAGGTATGTTAAGATGCAAAATATTGGCAAACCAAGAAAATGTAAGACAAAATGTCCTATGCAAGTAAAAAATAAAAATAAAAAAATCCTACAAAAATTCTCATGGAAAGCATATACTTGATAAGCTCCTCTAGACTTAAATGCACCAACTAACCTGTTTTCAATATTTATAAAAAAAATAAAAAGAAGCAAGACATGAAACTAAAAGCCAATCTATAGTGTACCATAAAATGACTTGCATATCAAGTAAAAATGCATTGGTAAGTCTTGCTTACCGAAACTACTACTTTGTGATTCACTTACCTCAGCTTCAGCTTTTTGGAGGTCTGTACATCTTCTTTCAAGTCTCTGCTCATAAATAGATCCCATTCTTCTAAGTGCAACAGCCTTCTGCTTAAGGGAATTCAGTTGGGACCCCACATTACCCAACCTAGAGAGAAACACCACACAAACAACTTTAGTCCAAAGTCATCACAAAACTTGCTGATCAAGACATCAGCCTATCACAAATGTTATGCCTTAAATAAGCTATACAAGTTAAGAAAATAGTAGACCAAAATTGACTGAGTATTTAGCAAGTTTATTATCAAGGAAATTAAGAGAAACCCCATATTTTCCCTAGCTAAACAGTCAGCAAGTGCCACCGCAATTGCATGCTCAAGTGATAAAAAGGAAGAGTACAGACATTTGTTATCTGCAAATGGGATATTGTTGCATCCAGAATGAGTCGCAACAGGGGGTAAGCCTTGAAGTTAGAATAAGGACATTTCATTGACAGGGAGGTCAGAGTCCAAGGGTGAAAAAGCACTCATGTCTGGAATGCAGAGGCGTGGCTGTGTTGCTGCACCTGACAATTTTTTAGAATGCAGAATAGTCCATGTACGTGTGATGGCATGATTTCAACTTAGAAGATTAATGGTTGTGTTCAGAACGCAGCTTTGCTAGAGAACATTACATTCAAATGACTACGTAGCATTTCTCAAGGATTTGAAAGTTATGAGAACAGTGATTTGTAGAATTTACTCACGTTTTCCATCAGAACTACTTATCCAAATTCTCAATCTCTGACCCTGATTCTGCTGGTCCACAGGTAAATGCAACCTTCCCTCTTCAAGAGAATTGATAAAACTATACTACGGAAAAAACAAAGGGAAACTCTGATTTTCCACCTAAAATGGCTAACGGCACATCCTTTTGAATCTAATTGATGAAAATACTCCCAAAATATGCCCTTCTGGTCACTTTCTCAAAAGCTCTCTTCTTCCTCTCTTGATCGGGTAATTACACTCTCTCTAGGTTCCTGCCAAAAAAGATTACGGCAACAGAGGCTTCACACATAGTAGTATTCTCTTGGTGTCTCCTTACTCAACTTAACAACATTCTTCACACTTTTGAACTTTTTCTCCTCCAACCAAAGTCATCGACAAAGCAGATGCAACAGAAAGTTTAATTAGAGGCAGACTCCACTTGTTTAGGCCAAAATTACCATTGACTGAGTTAGTCTTCACATAATTTCTTTTTTTCCTTCAGAATGAAATCTATGAAGGTATATATTTTAGAATGAAAATTGACAAACACATTAATCACAATTTTCACATTAAGAAATTTGATAAGCATCATCTTTCCTTGCACTCTATTTCAATGGAGTCAGAACTGAGATGAGCATTTCTTCAGCAAGCCCCTTAACTGCGTATCCATTACAACTATTAGCCTGCAACCACTCCATAAATTATTGGTAGTTTCCATCTTTCTCCTGGAAACCGCAGAGATATTTCACCAGCTTGCGTATAGCAATGGAACAAGTTCCCAGGGTATCTCCCATTGGGAACATCAAAAACACTGGAATCTCGAGATAAGTGGCTCATTTTAATCGAGGACAATGTGGTTTCTTCTGTAAAAGCTCTGTATTCAACCCTAAAAGCAATTTAAAATAGTTCCACCAAGTAACTGATCCAGCACAGCAGCTTGGTCAGTTTATTTTTCAACCAAATGCAGCTCATCTAAAAGCCAAAAGAAAAGCAAGAATAAAATACATGACAAAAAGATATGTAGCTTTCACTTTTTCCAGATATAATATGCATCCTGAACTATTCCTAGAGGATATGGCAAAGAATCTATTTGTTAGAGGGATCTTTATGTTCCATAGCATGCAACTCAATCTTCAGATCTTTTATTGATCAATTAGTCTTCCTATGAAGTGTCGACCCCATGCGTTGTGCCCGCCAATGAATACTCTATGTTTTCTTCAATGAAAATAGTAAATGATATAGTTTCTTAAAATCCAAGTATTTTTATGAAAAGCTGAATCCACATGTCAGTGCAAATAACTCTCTAGAAGGGAAATTAGTTTTCACAATGATTTAGGCACAAAGGCATTAGGACCTTTGGTTAAAAGCCACATAGGGAGTAGGTATTGTAAAACTGGGTGGGGAACCGCAGGCATTAAATGGTATGCAGCGAGGAGCTATTAGCAATTATGCATAATGAATAAGACAACTAATTCACCGACTGAGATTGTTTCCTCAATGTCTAGTTCAGATTTTGAGTCTGAAGGATATTTAAGAAGTGATGTCGCTTGGGTTTTCACTTTTATACCAGATGAGACAATTCCGCCAAAGTTCAACTTTTTCATGATACTCATCTGCAAGAAAGGAATTCTTTGGGAAAAGCTTTTGTCAAAGATGACTCACATTGATTCGAGAAAACCAGTCCATTGTTTGAATCACTAAAGGATTACTCAACAAAAATTGGAAGATGAAAGAAATGGTGGTTGTGGTGGACATGACCGTGGGTATTTAAAATCCATGAACAAGTGATGGTAGCTATCTCTGATGGCAAGAAGAAGCAATGATCTCTAGATGATTTAAAACTACCTTGAAACAGTTACCGACAAATAATAAATCTGATGATAAGTATAAATTAGGCGCTAGTGGGAAATAGCTCATCAACCCTTGGGTAGCATGTGCTGGTCAGTTCAAACTCAGAAACATGATGGGCAATACTCACAACAAATGTGCCAGGTTAACTTCCCATCAAACCATCAGAGCCTAGTTCAATATACCGAAGCCAATAGTGCCCATGCTCTAAAAGACATTTCTAGAGCAGCCTTGCTCCCTTCTGGAATATTTAAGGATCATCAACTCAACTGTTCCATCCCCTTTATCTACCAAAAGCCAAAGAAAGAATTTCTATCATAGAACATACTTATTTAATTTCTCCCTGAGACTTGAGACATATTTTATGTGAATCCTACAAGTCAAGTACATAAAAAATAATGTTGGATGTTAAAGAATAGCTATTCTACAGTACTCTATATAATCTAGAAAACGCACTGAATGCTTTAAGAACCTTGCCTAAGAAACAAGATAAACACATGAAGCCCTCTAAAGCAGCTTCTTAAGAATAGTATGTGTCATAAAGCTAAAGTATAAAATAGAGGAATTCTAGTGCGTACCTCATGTTTTTCCTCTGAATATCTTCTGATATACTCTGTTCCAAGTCAGCCACTTTCCTCAGCAATCCATGGATAGTTCCAGTTGTTGACTCAAGCTGTTCCAAATTCTTTCTTTCTTTAACACTAAGCAACAGTAAAGCATTCTCCTTCTCTTGAGCAGCCGCAAGAAACAAGCCTCTCTCTTCATTAGCTTTACTCAACTCTTTGACTGCTAAATTTAACTTCTCATTCAGATTGTTCAACTCCGTTTCATATGTTTTGATTTGCTCAAGTCCTTGAGCAAGGTTATCTTTCATGAGTTCTGATTCTTTATTCATCTCTGCAATTAGAATTTGCTGTCTACTTGATTCAGCTCTCAATTGGTCAAGCTCTTGAGAAATTATTTCGCATTGTTTCATCTGTATAGACAATTCACTCACTGTTTCCTGAGCTAACTTCTCCTTTTCTTCCACCAACACTGCCAACTGTGTTATCTCCTGTTTTAGCTTTTCATTCTCTGAAATTTTCGATACAAGTGAGTTTTCTCTTTCCATTGCTTCCAATTCAAGTGAAACTCGGAGCTTCATTTCATTAATATATGAATCATTCAAGTGACATAATTTCTCCTTAGCATCCTTCAAAACTTCCGCAAATATCATTCCATCCAACCCTTGCAATATAGCAAAGTCCACATTCAAATTCTCAGATTCAAATTGGCATGAACATTCAGCAACATGAGCAATTTCATTAACATCTTCCCTGATATTTTTCTGAGTATGGTGCATGTATGCCATCATCTCCTTGATGATACATTTGTATACCTCTTCAGAAATAGAAGCTTCAATTTGTGCATCTTCCCGTTTACATGTGAGATTTCTAATCATTTCCAATAGTTTTGTTTCAGTGGAAGAATGAGAAGACATTTGCTTTGCATCATCAGAAATTTGTGAGAGAAGATGTTTGACCTCTTTTTTCTTATCAGAAAGAATGCCTCTTAGCTGGTGATTTTCAGTTAGAAGATCTTCCAATCTCTCCCTCATAGTGCCAAAACTTCCAGCATCACCATTAGATTGAGGTATGGTGCTACTTTCCATCAATATTTCATCTAACTTCAAGAGTACCTCAGGGATTTTTCTCTTCAATCCTTCAAATTCCTTGTCCTTTCTGACGGTCAATGAAGGTCCTCTTTCCTTCATGTATTCTCGCTTGAGACTAAAAACCTCTTCAGTCTTCTCCTGTATCTTGGACTCATGAAATCTTTTCATTTTGGTCATCTCAGTCTTGAAATAACCTATCAATTCATCTCTTCCCATATGTTTTAGTTGAGCTGGGTCCAAATTCTCTGGCCTAGTAATTATTAGCTCATCATGCTTGCCACTACCCTCCCAGGGAGAAGCTGATGGCAAATGGTTACCTGACAGTTTCCGATTCAAGTGATCAGTTCTTTTATTAGTCAAACATTCTTCACCATCCTCCAAGGACACTTGAGAAATTAGGTGTCCATTATCATCACCAGACAACAGATTAGAAAGCACAACCAGTTCCTCACGTAGAGCTGTTATTTCTTTTTTCTTCTTCAGGGAACTGTATTTTTCAAACCCACGAGAACAACTGTTAAGATCCCAAAGCTTCCTCTCAAACTCACTGTGGAGGCCCCTGATGTAGTCAGTTGTCACAATGGCCTCAATTTCTGCTCTTAGTTCCCATTCCTGCTGCATCTCGTGAAGTGATGTCTTCGATATGTGAACCATATCCTTCAGCTGGCTGAAGAAAGAATCTAGTGTACTCTGGAGACCATTGAAAGTACTGTCCACACCAATCAATTTTTCAGACACCTCCTCCAGTAAGATACCACCCAACCCTACCAACTCATCCCCTGAATTAATCCTCCTACAACGATTTCCACCTTTAACGTAGTTTACCTCTTTCTTGAGTTTTGCTAGGTGCTCTTTCACTACACTTATACAGCACCTCAGAAAATCTGAATTCCCATCATGGTCTTTATGAGGATTTGAGATGACTAAAAATGAGTCCTTCTGGGTATTCCCCTCATTCAACAGCGACAACGGAATATGCGAAAGCTTATCCTTGTCCTCCACAGTACGATACACACGCAATGCTTCCTTCAGTCCAGCTATCTCCAACTGCTTTTCACTGATCTTCTCCTCAGCCTCTTGCTCCACAGCACTCACCATGCCCTTAATAACAGAATCGCTCACCATCCTCGAAATTGTGAGCCTATCATTGATATCTTGCAAATAAGATTCCAAATCCGCCAAAAGCTCAACATCCAGACTTTCGCTCTCTCTGCCATTACCCACATGGTTGAAGGGCCTATCACTGCACGAGACGGCACCATTGTCTGTAACTCTAAAGCTCTCCAAACTAACGTGCTCCTCCATAGATTAAAGTAACTAGTGAGATCTTTATCCCCCAACTATCACTGCAGAGAAGGAAAAAAAGGGACCAGCATGAAAAAAAGAAACTAAAAAGAAAAGTAAAGAACCGACCAGCACAAGAGACGGGAAGAGAGACCACCAGAGTCAAGAAAAGAACAACGCTCCTCAATACTCGCTTTTAGCTGCTTAGCAATTACGCTAGTTAAACCTTAACGTTTACTTAGCCAAGCCCCCCTGCAAATGGGAGCTAAACCCAAAAGTCGCAAATCTAGCCAAATTTGCCCCCCGGGGCCAAAGGAAAGCGAAGAACACCAGCCGCCATTTTACGTCGACAGCACGCTGCTGCTTCCATTTCTTCAGCCCCAACACAACCACGGAGCGCGCACACACAAGTCCTACTCGACCGAACCCCAGAACTCGAGTTCCCAATTGCATTCTAGCTCCAATCAACGCAAACGCAGCAATTCAAAATTCACGAACCTGAGCTCAATTAGACCGGCAGAGCGTACGAAAGCTACAGAGAACCGCAGAGAGCCGGGATTGGGGACGGAGGCCGGGCCGATGCGGAGGCAGCCGCCATGGGCGAAGAGCTGCGGGAGGGGTCTTCGTTCCGCTTCAGTGATTTCTCCAAGTGGGACTGTGCTCTGATTTTTTTTAGGTTTCTTACAGCGAGAAAACAGGGGAAGTTTTTGGTGAGCCGTGAGCGGGAGAGAGAGATGGAGAAAGTAAATTGACCCGTAGTCGATGCGGAATTTACGGGAGTTGCCATTCCGTTGACTTTCCGCTGTTTTACTGGGGAGTAAAAATACCTAATTTAAATGTTAATGCATTGCCACTTATTGTAACCTTAATTTTATAATTGATAATTATATGTTGATTTAAATTTTTATATTTAAATGAGGATTACAATTTTAATTTAAATTATTTACAAATTAAATGTGTAATTTAGCATTTCCTTGAATTAATTATGAATGGTAGAAATTCATTATCGACAGAAAAATAAGCATTTTCATTTTCTAGAAAACTAACAAGGAAGAATTCATTAAGAAGACCAATTTGATAAAAAAATTTGAAAATTATCTCCTTCGTAGTTATAAATGAGCTCAAGACTAAAAGATCGGAAATAAATATATTAGGATAAAGAATTAAATAAAACAGTTCCTCCATGGTCTTATGTTAAATGAATTATGTCATGGGAATTATACCAAATTGCTTTATTTATAAAGCAAAGGAATATTAAAAAGTGTAATTATTAAATCATGGGATGGTTGCTAATTCGTCTGTTATAAAACATAATAATTAGAGGACAGGCTAGTTTACTTGAGTAGACATTAGTTTTGGGTGACACATCCTCAATCCTTGGTGTTGCAGGCCGGGCCAGTTTGCTTCCCATTTCCCTATATTTCCTCAACTTTGATGATATAATATATGACGTAAGAGATCTTACATTTTAATTTATTTATTTTTTTGCCTTCTCTTTGCTATTTATCGACTATCTCTATGGATCAATGATCTGTTCTATGACATTTTACTTTTTATTCCCTTTTCTTCTCTTTATCATCTATGCTATGTCTATCGGGAGTGTTAGACACAATTCAAAAATATTAGGAGATTCCTTATCTTCTTTGATTTTCCATACTCTCAATATCCTACATTATCTCTATTAATTATATATATCATTGATTGATAATCAATATTTTAATAAACAATCATCTTGTAAAGTTTACAAATAGGCTCATGTACTCTCATCATAGAAATATACAGAACTTACCCAATTCCTTTTTACACATATTCTTTTACTAGCAATATTTGACCGAGATCATTATGTCCTCAATATCCATTGAAAGAATAATTATGGTCAGTATTATTTCTTGCATATGTTGAATGACACCAAATTAAAAAAAATTTATCTAGCAAAGTAGTATATAAAGCGTAATTATTTAAGTATAAGATACTTACCAATTAGTCTGCCATAAAATATATTAATAAAAGGATAGGCTAGTTTATATTTCCTCAGCTCTGACGATATGAATAAGATGTGTGACATCGTACATTTGTTTGCCTTCTTTGTGATTTATTAATTATCTCTATCCATAGCGACATTTGAGGCTCAATATCGATGATATTGATATATGGCATTGTACTTTTTATTTGCATTTCTTCTCTTCATCATTTACACTATATCCATCATAGTATTATAAATGATTGAACGATATTAAGAAAAAATTCGTATCTCTCAAGATTATGTATTATTTCTATTGATTGTGCATATTGATATGTAATATCTTGTCACTAGTCATCTTGTAAAATATATGGAATAATTGTCCAGAAAGTCTTAAGTCTATTGTATAGTGGCCAATTCATTCGTAAACTTTTCGACAATTTGTTAATTTAGTTCTAAACCTTCAAATTATGTCAATTTAGTCCTAAACCTTTTGGAAATTGCCAATTCGGTCTTAAATTTATTACTTAGATAATGGGCCCGAAAGTTTATGACTAAATTAAAAAAATTGTGACTAAAGTAACATAATTAAAAAATTTAGAACTAAATTAACAAATTGTAAAAAAAAAAAATTCTACAACCAAATTGGCTTAGTTCAAGGATTTATGACTAAATCATGCATCATACAATAGATTTATGACTTTTGGAATAATTTTCGCTAAAATCTACACATAGCTCATGTACTCATCTCTAGTATCCGGTGGAAGAATGGTTATTGTCAATGTTATTTTGAAACGATTGATTATGATTCATGGTTCGTTATGTGAAATTCAAACTATGTGACCTAGTGCTCTTAAAGACCTCAAGTGAGAACCAGATTTACGCAGGGACCTTCATACACACATTCATCTCATATACTACATGTCACAATCTCTATACTTGACTCCTATTATTCTTTATCAGCCGATAGTGTGCCTAAAACCTAGACTTCTCAGTCCTCGTTGGTGATTTCCATGTTCGACTTGCAGACTCCTGTTGTTGAACAGTACTGCTTGTGAAACCTGAATCGTGAAGCCGAACCCAGTTGCTTGATGGACCTTTGCCCTTTAGCTTTTGATGTGTCAAAGTTAATGTACACATCAACTGGGGCTTTAGCTTTTCGTTGAGCTGCGATGAATGGGAGCGTGTGAGATCGCTAGGTTTCTTGCAGCGAGAGAACTGGGGGAGGTTTGGTGAGCCGAGAGCGGGAAGGAGGGAGAAGGGGAAAGTGAATTGGCCCCAAGTCAAGCCTTGATTCACGGAAGTTGCCATTTTGTTGACTTTTCCCTTTTTTTTTTTATCTGGAGTATCCAATGAGAATAGATTGCGGTAATCTTGGGTTTGTTGGTACCACTGCCATTCCGGTGCCCATTTGAAGGATTTTGAGGGACTTAAGGAATGCCCATTTCATTCCTTCCCTATGCTAATTTATATTAATAAAGAGATAATTATCAAATTAGTCTTTTTTAACTAGTGTACAATTAATAATTAAGTTCTAAACTTTTAAATTTTGTCAATACAGTTGTAAAGTTTTGCACAAAATTTTGATAAAGGCCAATTCTGCTAGAAATTGCTTGACACAGCATCTAGTCAACGTCGGTTGCCTGACATAGCGCACTAATATAGACAACTTTACTTGAAATGATGTCTTACGTGGATTGCACATTAGTGATTTTCGATGGCAATTAATAAAAAGGATTTCAATGGAATTTTTGCACAAATTTTTAGAACTATATTGGTAAAATTAAATATTATGACTGATTAAGGCTATGTTTGATTTGGCTTTGGAAAAGGGCCTTCAGGAAATGTAAATGCCTTTGGCTTAAAGGGTTTTGGAGAAATGTAAATTGCATTTGTAAAAAAATTATTTGCAAAGCTATTTTGACATATAAGAGTGTATGGCAAATCTTTTTTTTTTTGTAAAGCGCTTTTGGGTTTATTTTTTCTTTTTTATTAATAAAAATCAAACTCTTTGTCGACTTTGGCAAAGGTGAGAGTAATTTTGGAACAACGAGAGATAGAACCGAAAAACTAAAGTATTAGCATTTGGTCAAATGTTGAAAATACTGAAAACCCAAAACTATTCCCCACTAGCATTGAGCTTTCAATTTTTCAAGGCTAGCATTTGGCCGAAAGTCCTTTGAAAAGATTTGCTAAACACCCCAATATTTTCCTAAGGGGCTTTTGGCCAAAAGCCCCTTAGGAAAGTTGAATCAATTGCATTTTAACAATTGTACCATAGGTTCATGACTAGACTGTTAATTTTTTACAATACAAATTTTTGTTTTCTTAAATTCATAGTTTTTTCTTATTCAACTTTTGTGGAGAGAAGGGTTCAAGCTAGATCTCTCCGTCTTTTTTTCTTTATCATCAGTTTTTTTCTTGCTTTCTCTTAATTTTGAGGTACTTTTCTCTTTTGATCTAGTTTAGATCTAAAAGATTTTCTCACCTATTTTAGAGAGGGAGAGGATCTATCTCAATCTAATCTAGATTGGGAATTTTTAGGTACGATTTTGTGGTTTCGCTTCCCTCGGATTTTGTTGGTGTACAGATCCAATTTTGAAGTAGATCGAGGAGTTTCGTGAAAATTTCACTCTCATAGGTATCGAATCTGTGATCATTAAACCTTGTTACTCTAAATGGCAATGATGTTGGGGTTGTCAAACTTAGGCACACATTATCGAAAAGCAAAGATGCAGCAACATATAGAAATCTTGATGTGCACTTATCACTGAAGATAAATTTGGTTATTGGCCATTAATTTTCATTTGAAAAAAATCAGAGATTTGCTCTTTGAGCGTTTAACAACTCATTGATTGATCTTGTTATATGGAGCTTGTTTTGTTTTGAAATTGTTTGGGATTTGTCTTTGTTTGTAGTCGAAGTGCATGGTTTTCTCTAATATTTTTGTAGAAATGAATAAAATGTTATTTTGATTAAAAAATAATAATAATTGACAATTATATGTTATTAAATGCTTCATAATTAAGTTAAGTTAGTTATTTGCAAATTCAATGTAAAATATAGAAATCTATTTAGTTAAACTGAGAATGATACTCACGTGCGTCAAATGAATTATTCTATGGCTATCATTTGTTTTTACTAATCAAAAGAATATCATAAATTATAATTATTAAATTAGTTACAAATCAGTCTATTATAAAAACATAATGATACGTTTAAGTGAAATAGTTTAGATTGTTTATAATAGTTATGATCGCTAATTTCTTTATTACGATTTTCTTAAGATTTGGCAAGTTATACAAAAATTCAAAATATAGCATATTGCTATAGCTGAAATGATTGGGGAATGGGATTCCCAGTTCAATTCATGATTAATTCTATTCAAGGAACCAAGGGATTCTGAAAAAAAAAAAAAAAAAGGTAAATAAGAGGCTCGGGACAAAGTAAATCCCAAAAGACTTGTCGATGGTTGGGTCAGTCAATCTTTAGGGAGAGCCTTTTTAATTTTTTGGGTTTTTAGCAACCCAATCCACTACTGTATTTACTTCTCCGTCACAACAGGCTATCTTGATATTTGAAAATTGGGTCAATAGCTCATGCCCTTCAATGATAAGCGGATCTACTTCCCACGAACTCCAATATGTGAACTTCAAGTCATTTATCAATCAAGAACAGTTAGACTCAAGAATTAAACATGTCTTCAAAAAAATCTAGATTTTATGGGCTCCAACAGCTTTAGTAGGGGAAAAGTGTTAGAAAAGTCTTAAACCTATTACATTTGTGCTAATTTAGTCATAAATATTTTAATGGTGTCAATTTAGTCATAAATCTTTTAATAATACCGATTTAGTCATAAACCTTTTGACTCAATGCCAATTCGAGTCTTAAATCTTTTAATAGTGTCGATTTAGTCCTAAACCTTTTGAACTAATGCTAATTTAGTCATAAACCTTTTGAATTAATGTCAATTTAGTCCTAAATCTTTTGACTTGGTACTAATTCAGTATTTAGTCAAAATTAATTAGAATGATTAAATTGGCACTAAGTCAAAAGTTTTGGGACTAATTTGGCATTAATTCAAAAGGTTTATGACTAAATTGACACTATCAAAAGATTTAGGATTGAATTGACAACAAATCAAAAAGTTTAGAACTCAATCGACACCATTAAAAAGTTTAGGATTAAATTGACATTAATACAATATATTTAGGACTTTTCTGATACTTTTTTCCATTTTAGTAGCACACACAGAAACTAGTAAAATATGTGGGCATTATTAGGGGTGATCGGGTCCCGGGGTGGGTAGGGTTTAGACTGGACCACGTCCCGACCCCGTTATAACCGATTCCTCTTTTTTGGACCCTGTACCCTACCCTGTTTTTATTGGACCCTGTTTTGGACCCAACCCTGTTTTTCCGGTCCGGGAACAGGGTCAACCCTGTTTTCATTGGAACTTGTTTTGCAACCGTTCAATATTCTATACGGCTTCGAATTTTACATTAATTAGTGAAAAAACAACAACGTAATTCTCCTAATATTATAAGACAAAGCAAAAATCCTAAGAATGCATAAGCATCAGCAACAAACATGGATCTAATATTAGTCTCATTCCCACAAATACTTCTAATATGACCTAATGTGCTTACTTGTGTGTATGCGACATAGCTCTTATTAAGAGGACATTTTTCTTGAATTGGACTGAGAATTAGTGCTACAATAGTCGTAGCATTTGTCCTACGACTATAGTAATAGTTGAAAGTGGGATCATTAAAAGAGAAAATAATTCATGAGAACGGTTTTTTAACAATTTTTTCAAAATAATTATCTCTTAACTTGATTCGAGAAACTCTTTCTTTTTTAACATTTATTCGAAGATAAAGAGACTCAAAAGCATTATATAGAGAGAAGATTTTTTTTTTTTTTTTTTTTTTTAACGGGGTAAAAACGGTTCCAAAACCGGTTCGGTTAAGGTGGGTCTTTGCTTGGACCCCTTTTCCCGGACCGGTTTCAACCGGTTCCCAAAAATTGGAACCTGTATCCGGACCGGTTTAACTGGGAACCGGTTCCCAACCCTGTTTTTCGGGTGGTCCGGTCCGGGTTCCGGGTAAACCCGGTCCAGTTGCACACCCCTAGGCATTATACAATCTTTATAGTAAATCCTTTATATATGGGATGGGAGGGCTTACCTCTTTGAGAGCTTTGTTTAGGCGCTTATAACTGATAACAAGTTTAGGGACTCCTCTTTCTAACTCAACATTCCTATCTATCTAAAATGCATAATAGCTCCAATGTGACTTGCTTTTATTCATTTGAATTGGTCTACCCTACGTGGGAATTTGATTTTCAATGAAAGTCTTTGTCATATGGTAAGTTAACCCTACGTAGTTTCCACTAAAAAATGAGGAATAGAGGATGGAGGAAGGGGATGAACTTCCAAAATCCAAGATAGAGTTTTCTCATGAGGGTTCCTTTGTTTTGTTTTTGTGACTCAAGGAACCCCCACATGACCGGCCGGGAGAATAAATCTTGAGATGACACGTAAGCAAGAGGATCCACCACTCTGAGGGTTCTTTTGTTATAGTTCCTTAGGAAGAGCAAATTTTCCTCTTGTGGACACTACCCCCAATTTCCTTTCAATTTCATGCATCTCCTCAAGGATCCTTGGATCCCAAATTTGCAAGTTTTTCAATTCATGTTTGAGTTTGCAATTTTCAATTTGTAGTTTGTGGTTTCAAGATTCAACCGTGCTGATTAGCTTAATTTTATGTATCAACTAGTTTTACTTTTGTAATCGAATTCTATAAATCAAATTTAAGATCTTGTTTGTTTCACTGAAAATTCGTGATCTAGAAAATATTTATCTAAACACAATCGCTTGTATCATTTACAAAAATAGATAAATGAAAAAAATATTTAGATACAAATTATTATTGATGATGAAAAAAATTTCATTAATTAATTATTTAAAGCAATATAATTGATTGATTTTAGGTAAATATTTTCTAAATCATTTATTTTCCACGAAGTAAATAGAGCTTTAAGTATTATTTGGTGCGGGATTGATAAATTTAATCTTTGTTCTTGCTTTGTGATTTCTTCATTTATCAATGCCTTTATCGAAGCCTTTCGACATTTTCATCTTCAAATTTATACCCTCAGATCCGGAGATGCTATCTGAATTATCATCATTTCAATCTATTTCTTTTCTCTCTTTCGCCAACTCATTTGGTTTCTCTCCAATTATTTCGATTCTTCATCATTGCGTCCTTCTTTCTTTCGTCAACCATTTGGTTTCTCCTTCCACTCAAATTGATCCCTTTTCACTTTCCCCAAATCCAAATTTCAACAAGAATGGTATGTATTGGGCATTCACTCCTCTCTTTCTTGATTTCTCTCTGACTGAGCTTGATGTGAACTTCTTTCACATAGCTTCTGGTTTGGCATCTTCGTATAGCCTCAACATCGATTGCACCGCAAGTTGTCTCACTCTAGCTGCAATACGCTGCTGTGCTGTTCATGTCGGAAACGTCTCGAATGCTAACACCCGATCTCTACTTCGATATGTTGGCCTGTTCTCGGGATCAGAAGTGTGGATGCTTCAGGTACTGATTTCATCTTTGTTCAGCTGCTGTCCAGACCTTAAGCTTGATTACTTTGCAATTGCTTAAGGCACTAATGACTGATTGTTGTCCTCCGAGGGAATTTGATTTTGTAGCTGGTGTTAGCTACTGAGATCTTTGCCTAAGGAAAGATGCCATTATGCATGATCATTGATCAATTGGTTCCACTGGATTTACAGTCTTTTAATTGGGCGATTTTGGAACGAGTTTGGGTGCGCTTTTAGGCTGTCTTTGTAAATTTAATCTGACGAGCAGCTACTTAGGAGATGTTGGGTTCTTTTGTGTACTTAGTTTGCATGATCAGGACAGGAATCCTTAATGTTGATGCGCAAATTGGACATCCCCAGAGGAGAGAGATGGGCTAGGGTTTACGAATCTCAGGTTGGCACACCAATGCTTAAGCCGACGAAGACTTCTCGGAGTAAGATTGGAGATGGAAGTTAGGGCAGGCCCGGTAGTTTACGTTATTAGTGCTGTTTTCGGTGCGGTATCCTCGATAGCTTTCCCTCCATTGCTCGTTTAATTCAACATTCTCGGCTTGGGTCCGACGCCACTTTGGGTGGGCGTCGATGCGATTGACAAGCATCTTCTGCTTATATAATTTATTGGAAACAGTTGGGAAACTTCATCTTCACTCGAAAGACAATTTCTTGAAACTTATCTTGTCTTCAATTTTGAGGTAAAAATATCAAAAATGTCATAAATATATTATATTGATGCCAATTTAGTTCTAAAATTTTTAATTGTACTAATTAAAATTATAAATCTTTTAACGACTTACCAATGTAGTCAATTCGGCTAATTTTTTGCGGAAATTACTAACGTGGATATTGATTGTCCTACGTGGCATTATTGACTCTAACGTGAATAAATTTTACAAAATTTATGTATTTATTTTTATTTTATAAATTCTTTTATTTTCTTTTTTTTACAACTCTGGGTCAAGACCTTATTGACTATAGGTGAGGGTCACTAGGGAGGGCCTTCATGCCTTCACCAATATCCAAGTGAAGGCATCGAGCCCTTGCCCAAATCCAGGAAGCGCCATGAAGAGAACTTCTGCACCATTGGCAAGATCTAGGTGAGAGCATTGGGCGTTGCGACCTCTCCTAGATCTAAGCCGGTGCTCGATGCGGAGGTCATCGCCCATTGCTAGAGAGGCGCAATGGGCGAAGGCCCTCATCTAGACCTCAACCTCTAGTGCCCTGCCAACCCACAATTTTGGAAAAGAAAAGAAAGCAAAAAACAAGAACAAAAATTAATCTTTTTTGAAAATATGTCAATGTTAGCACTAATCGTGTAACGTAAGATAACCAATATTTATATTAGTGATTTCTGGACAAAATTGGCTAGATGATCTAAATTGGCAAATCGTCAAAATATTTATAATTTAGTTGATACAATTGAAAGGTTTATGATTGATTTGGTATATGTGCAATATGTTTAAATGCTTTTTTGGTACTTTTTCCATCTTCAATTTTAAGATAATATCTACATTCGGAATCAGCCGGTTCTTGGTGGTTCATAGGGGCACCGATACAGTTATCAGTTCCCTAAAATTGGCGATCTGGTTCTAAGTAGAAATGGGACCGACCGGATCGGCCGGATAGGAGGAAGATCAAAGGATTATTTTACTTCGAAGGTGTGTCGAAGCTGAAGAGTGCTACGGAGGACAGGGTGTGCCCCGAAACGACTCCTCCCCTTTCTCTCTCTTCTCTCCCTCATCCACCACAGTGTGTACAGAACTTTCGCCCCTTCCGCCATTGCTCCTCCTCCCTCCACCTCCCTCTCTCTCTCTCCGTTAGTGCACACCACAAAACAACTACACAGGAAAAACGAGAAAAAGAAAAAATCAGCGAAGGAAATCAACCCACCAATTCAAGCAACCGGACGAAACTTCACGCGCCACGGGAACGAAAAACAACAACCAGCAAACGTCCAAGACCCTCAAAAGAAAAAAAGAAAAAAAAAGAAGGAAAGAAAGAAAGGAGAAAATATCGCAGCCGAGGGTCGGAAACGCGTGTTCGAATCGTGAATCGGAGAGAATTCAGAGGAGAGGGCGATTACAATGGCAATGCAGGTGAGTTGGGACATGAGGAGAGGCAGATTGATGGTTGAAACTGGAAGGAAGAATTCTAAGAAGAAGTAGTTGCTCTAGGGCTCGTGAATTGCAATCGCAATCATGAAGAAGCTTGCTCTGTGTTCTAATCAATGGAGGAACTTGCTACTGGCATCTCTTCGTGTCTCATGTCATTGGTTCCATTGGACCACTCGAGGATCGGATCGGCGTCCTCTTAGTTTGATTCCCAATTTCTAAGTGGAATCGGATCGGGGACCGGATCGGAAACTGATCATCCGTAGATCACACTATATTCTTTTCTAATGGAAATGTCTATGAGAAAGCAGTGTCATGGCAGTGACATCATCGACCATTGGGATCGAAATTGTGCAGTATACCTCTTATCATGGTTCATTTGTACTCGTGCGTTATGGACCACATCATCTTCTATTAGGTAAGGGATGCATCTCCAGAATTGCCTTGTGTGGCTCAATCACCAATATAAATTACACTCACCCACGGTCCTTGATCAGCTAAGATGACCATGTGAATTTGGACCCTTGTGGGTTGCGTTTTCCTCGGCATGCGATCAAAGAAAACTCCATCGGGATCAGTCTTCCGATGGATCGCTTGCAAATCCGTAGTTTTAAGTGAAAATAAAGAAAGGCAATCGCGTTCGTAAGCCACCAATCATAAGCCAAAGATGGATAGAGCATATGGTCACCACCAAAATCCGTCGATTCTGTCATTGGTTTCCAAACCGAGAAAGTATTTTATACATCCATTGCATTACTATCCCGAGGAAAGCAAGCCAATCACTTTTCTACAACATGGTTGCACCTCCTTACACATGACCTAATCGCTATGTATGAATCTTGAAAAAGACCATGTATGTCGCGCGGTTCGAGAAATGCATCCAACTTTTCTGGCTAGCCATAGCCAATGAGTTCCGGCAACGATTTCAAATCCATCAGAAAACCAACTAGAAAAGTCCGCACAGAACATGGTTATTTTGACTGCAAATTATTCGAAATTGACGAATTGGGGGAGCAGGCTTTTTCACTGTCGGTCGAGGCCTCACGGGTTCATCTGGGAGTGAACTAAAACGGGTGAAAGGAAGCCACATGGTTTCACATGCCGAAAGAGGACAAAGGAGACATCGGCTACCCCCCTGACTTTTCCCTTGTTCCACCGGACAGCGAGTCACGCGCGCTCCTTTAGCTATCATAGCCTTTGATTCATCCAATCCCGGCGTGAACTTCGTATTAGAAAAACGATTAATTTTGCTTTTGAGACAAGGAATTAGATTGGTCTTGTGTAGAATCAATATGAACGCAATTATATGAATTGGGATTGATATAGTCACGCGACATCTGGAGGTGCATGTATCTCATCGATCTTAAATTTGGAAAATTATTCTGATACACATCATAAATCATTTTTGAGGAATAGAAACAGGGTCATTAGTTTTGGCACGACCATTTATAGAGGCAAGCAATTGAGGTTTTTGAGGTGAACAATTTTAGTTTAGGAACCTCCCAAGCTGGACTTACCCGTTCGGTTTCTAGCCTACTTGCACTAGACCGGTCCGATTCCCATTTTCAAAAATTGCAAGGTCTCCTTAATTGGTTGTAGGGTAGAACCTGCTGAACCGGTTTTGAACCGGTACATTTACTAACCCTAGCTGATTTGTTCTTCGCACGGACGCAAGTTATTTACACGTGTAAGCCAAACTACGTTTAGCAAAGATGGCTAAGACGTCGCCGTTTTAAGTGAAGCCAGAATGTCGATGCTTCGGACAGTGATTTATAATCTCTCTTCGGTCTCTTCGGTCTTCGCTGCTTTGTCGCGGAGCGCACTCCAGTTACTCTAGCTTCATCACTGCACTTGGATATCTTCAGTACATTATTCAGAGAGAGAGAGAGAGAGAGAGAGAGAGAGAGAGAGAGAGAAGAGAGAGAGAGAGATGGTGGGTTCAAGAGAATTCCTAGCCACCGTGTTCACCGTCATTCTCGTCCTGTTCTCGACCACCGTCGGACCGTCGACAGCAAGAGAGATCCGGCCAACGGATCACGGCCTGGAGTACCAGAGCTCGCCGCCCTCGGGAGTGGACCCGTCGCCGGACGTGACGTCATTCTTCGGAACATCATCAGCAGATTCTCCTCCACGGCCACTGTCGTCGTCCTCACCCTATGCTCCGGCCACGGACAGCACACTGACGGGGCCGATGGAATCGAGTGCCTCCTGGCGGCAGCATCACCGTGGCGGCGGCGGCAGCGGAGTACGGAGGGATCGCGTGAGGGACGTGCTGGTGGTAGCGAGCATAGCATGTGGGGCCGCCGGGGTGGTGCTGCTGGGGGCTTCGGCTTTCCTTTTCCTCTTCCGGTTCAAAAGGGAAGGAGCCCGACCAGAACCTCAGTCAACAAGTCAACAAGAAAAATAAATATTCCAAAGCAAGTAACTGTTTTTACCATTGCTTGCTTTCTCTTCTTTCCTTTTCCTTTTTTTTATCTTTTTTTTTTTTTTTATCTTTTCCTATTTTTTTTTCGATTTTTCTTGCTTTTTATTGCTTGTTATGTAAATCGAAGAGCTGGGGCTTTGTGATTTATAGAAGTACGCTAGAATTCCTGACGAAATTATAAAAGCAAAAGAGAAAAAAGAGATGGGGCTTTATTTATTTATTTATTTTTTGGTTTTTTTTTATTTTTTCGAGTGTTGTCATTCTTTTTTTTTTTCAACTTGAAGATGCCTGGTTATTGCTATATCATTGATTTACGGTGGTTGGATGGATCGTCCTCCACTTAAATGACGTTCTTGTTTGTGGGAGATGCGGCTAAAATTGGTAGATGGAGAAGGACGAGTTATCAATCAAAACACTCTTGAAATGGAATGCAATTAGTGTTATTTAGATGAAGCACTGCGACGTCCTAGATTGTTGCATTTCGACAAGTAGTTAGGTTTTCCACCCAAAAAAAAGAAAGTTAGGTTCATTGTCGGCGCCATCCTCGCTCTCTACCGCGTTGGAAAAGAATTTGCCTTATCGGTCCTTTTAACCTCGTACAATTAGCCATGTCATTTCCCCCATTGAGTTCCCTGGAAGATTTCTTGAAATCCTAACCATGTCTCCACCTTTGAAATGGATAATCGGTGCACTGCTCCCCAGTTCAATAGACCTATCATGTAATACGATGCATATTGAAATATACATGTAAGTTATATTAAAAAAGTCTTGTATCGAAAAAGTTGGTATAGTATAGTGTGGAGCAGCTGATTGAAAGTTGGATAATGGATATGTTAACAGATTCGTGCGAGGGGAAAATTGTTGGGATGCATTATAATATATAAATATGAAATCATGACTTCATTAAATGACTTAAATTTAGAACAATTGACAATGGTTTCGCGAAATTTCACATGGCTTGAAAAAATTTGAACTCAATACATCATGCTTTCATAGTATATAGGATATCATGGGACCATTGTGAATTATTTCAAAAGTAAAAATAAGTTCTCTTTAATGGTATTAGAGCAGAAGGTCCAAGCTTTTGGAACAATTATTATTAGTAATATTAGATGGGGCCCTAAGTTCAAATCTTTCCAAACCTCTATTTCCTCACCTATTACATTTTCCACACTTTAATCCTAGGGTAAAGTCCAACCTACGTGTAAGAGGGAATGTTTTAATATTCAATTATTAAATTGTGTTTTCGTCTAACGATTTAAGTTTTTGAACTGTTGATAATGTTCCCACAATATTTTACACGTGCGAGTGGTGTTGTAAATTCTCATATAGGAGAATTTGATGTGGTATGAAGTAATCAATTATTCTAATTGGCTCATAATTTATTAATTTTAAGTTTTTAAGTAAATATAGTTTCAATTGAATATGTCAAAGCGGGGAGTTAGATTTTCTCTTGATGATTAAAGTATCTGGTCTTAGCCGCGTCGCCTGATAATGCCAACAACTATAGGTCAGCTTTCCCAAACTTGCAAGAACTTCTTTTTGGGCTCATGATGAGCTTTAATAGTTGGCAAGCTTCTTGCGAGTTTAGCAAGGTTTAGTGTGTTTTCGTCTTCATCATTGTTTATTGTTCGAACCTAACCAACTTAGTTCATCTACAAATAATTGATGGCACTTTTTAGTCCGAAAAACCAGACGAGTTCAAACTCCAAAGGAGGATGGCTAGGGAGGTTATCTAAACCGAGGAAATTGTTACTGGTTGAAGATATGATCTTGCCTCCAACTGGGGTTCCCATTCCTGACTCAAGAGAACTCAAAAAACTTTTGTTGACCCACGATCTTTGACAGGACTTTCCATCTAGTCTTGAAGATTTGACTTTGGTAGAGTGGAGTCACCATTAGAGTGGTCACTCCCTTTCAACTTGAAAAAATTGTCCACTTTCATGCTCCGACGGTGTTGGCTAACCGGGATCGAGTTTGATGCTTGGACAGATAGAGAAGCTGCAATCTTTGCATGTAACCTTTTGTGAATTGATTGTGAGGCTTTCCAAGCTATCATTGTTAAAGCAGCTCTGATGGTTGGTTTCGATTAAATTGCCGGGAGCTAATTGAGATTCAAAGCTTGCAGGACTGGAATCCTTTGAAACAGTATACATAATCTATCAAATTCACAGAAGCTAAAGGAATTGAGTTTTCATTCTTGTTACATGACTCCGATGGCCCTTTCCAAATTTACATCGAGGGAGGAAGCTCTAGGTAGAATCTTCTCTCACATTGTCAAGGCAGAACTTTTTTTCATTTGCTTGTCAGACTTTGCAATCAATCATTTCATGTTCAGAGCAGCTCCAATGGTATTGACTGAATCCCCAGCGCTAATTCAGATTTGTAGGCTTGTAGGAAATTAGAATAATTTGTTTTCTTTTTTTTGCGCCATAGTAGGAAATGGAATCATTGAATACACTGCCAATTGAATTCAACTACCATAAAGAAAGCAAGGTTACGCTGTTCCACCTAAACCATGATCGGCTCCCAATTTGGTCCCGGTTCCACCTAAAACCAGTTCCACTCAGTTCCACCAAGAAGTCCCAGTTCCACCTAAAACGAAGGATCGGATCATAGACTAGCTCCTAAAACCATGATCGTCTACCGGATCAAGAAGACTAGCTCCCAAAATTAGGAACCGGGAGCTAGTCTACTTAGGGCCTGCATGGTAACTATTCTGTGCCCGGGAACAATTTCTGCTCGGAAGTGATTCTTTTTTATTCTGCTCCCGAGAACAATTTCTAAGCATTTGAAGGTGTTTGGTAATTGTCCAAAATTTTTATTCCCAGAACAGAAATGCGTTTGGTAAAATCTAAAAATTTCTAGTCCAAAATGATTTCTTTCAATTTTTTAATGATTTAAATACAATTTTCTTTTTGTTTTCCTTTTCATTTTCAATTTTTTGCTTAATAGATCGCCGGCAGCCGCGCGGCGACGACGACCGGCCGACGCCCTCGCCGAGAGCCGATGACGCCCGGCCTTGCCGTGAGCTAGGCGAGGTGACCTCGCCCGGCCAGATCGCTCGGCCCGAGCTCGCCCGGCCACCGACGAGGCTCGGCCTCGCCGGCCCACCACCGGGCGGCGTCGGCTTGGTTGGGCGACGCCGCCCCGGCGGTGGGCCGGCGAGGCCGACCCTCACCGGTGGTTGCGCGAGCTCGGCCGCTCGCGGCCTCGCCGGATCGGGCGAGAGGCCGACTCGCCCGGGCACCGGCGAGGCTCGGCCTCGCCGGCCCACCGCTAGGGCGGCGTCGGCTTGGCTGGGCAACGCCAGGCCTGGCGGTGGGCTGGCGAGGTCGAGCCTCGCCGGTGCACGGCGAGCTCGACCTCGCCGGATGCTGGCGAGGTCGGCTCGCCCGAGGCTCACCGAGCCGGGCGAGCCTCCGGCGAGCTCGCCGGACCTCGCCCGGCCACTCGCCCGCGGTGGCCGGCGTCGGCGACGGTGGTGGTGGGCAGCGGTAGGATGAGGGAAGAAGAAGAGAAGAAGAAAGAAAGAAAAAGAAAGCCGATTCTTGAAGTTGTTCCCAGAATCAAGAAGCTACTTTTTTTTATTCTTGATTCCGTTCCAAATCTTTCGGGAACAAATTTGTTCTCGGGAACAAAAATTTTAACAAACGAATTTCTGTTCCAAATCTACTCCCGGAACAAAAGAACGAAATTATTCTTGTTTGGCAAGTTACCATGCAGGCCCTTAGTCTAAGGAAACCAAGAATCAGACTGATGCAGGCCCTTAGTCTAAGGAAACCAAGAATAGAAGACCAGCTCCCAAAATTAGGAACCAAAACTAAGAACTAAACCACTTAGTCTAAGAACCAAGATCCCGATCCGGTTCGAGCCAGTCCAACGAGACTAGACAACGGTTCGAGCCAGTCCAACGAGACTAGACAACGGCCGTTATCTGAACCCTTTTGGTTCGATGTTGGGCCGCTACATAAATCACAGCACATGTTTTAACCTAAAAAATATAAAACCACAATTCAAGAACACTAATCGCACCATATTCATTTCATGTTCGATTTCAGCCAAAACTACCATGAACAGAATAACTTTAAGCTAAGCTTGGCTTGGTTTTTATAGATGATTTCTCATGCTTTTTGAGTATTTGGTCGATGTGGGACTCTTGAAGACTTGGAAAACCTTGTCCCTTACGAACGAGAGAGAGAGAGAGAGAGAGAGAGAGAGAGAGAGAGAGAGAGAGAGAGAGAGAGAGATGAGAGTGGCTATTGGAGCTTTAATCCCACATTGGATGGAAGAAGAAACTAGCAAGAGGCTTCCTCTTTAAATAGCAAGGAACAAAGCGAGTATGTGGCCATTTTTAAGCCACAACTCTTCATTTGAGTTCATTCTCCATCTGGGTGGCATTGCTGGTTCGCGCTCTCTTTCTCTTGCAAAAAGTTGAGAGTTCGAATTTCAGCTTCATTATAGGATGACTTATCGGGTTGTATGTGTGTGGTGGCTAGCACGTGCGGCTCCCAAGATTTACCCCCTAGCTGTCGGTAGGGTGCGGAGTTCCTTGGGTCATAATATATATATATACACACACATTATAATAAAGATACTGTACATTTTGTACTACTTGTAGGTATGAAGTACTCTCGTGCGGGAAGGAACGGTGCAAAACAACCTCATTTAAGCCAGCATAATGGCACAACCACTTTGGAGGACTTTCATTTGGCTCGACTTATCAAAGTAGTCGCTGTTCTTTTTCCTTCCGGTGCGAAGGAATAAAGCAAACCAATCCGAGAAAATACAGAAGCGCATTGTAATACTCCCGCCTTTCGCGCTTTGCTAATTCCTCGAGGAATCCCAGATCAGATTCAGAAGGGACTCCACATCTCGCTGTGATCAAATCCGGTGAAGATTTTGAGCTCCTGAAGGAGAATGAAGAGAAAGAGGGGCTCTCCAGATGCAACGACAACGTCCGCTTGTGTCGATGATGGCAATTCGTTGTTGGGGGCCGATTTTGAGATATTCTTGAGTTTTAGAGGTCCCGACACCCTCCTCAACTTTTACTGATTACCTCTATCACTCCTTGGTTAGAGCTAGGATTTTCATCTTTAGAGACGATGAAGAGATCTGAAAGGGCGAAAAAATTGGAGGCAAACTTCTACGTGCCATTGAATCCTCCAAAATATACTTGCCCATCTTCTCTAGGAATTATGCATCCAATAAGTGGTGTTTTTGCGAGCTCATGCATATGTTGGAGTGCTAAGCAAAGCAAATGATAAAGTGATTGTACCTATTTTCTATGATGTAAATCCCGATGATGTAAAGTTCCAAACTCAATTGTACCTCGACAGTTTGGAGAAACATGAGAAGAAGTTTGGCCGCAACGAGGTTCGGCAATGGAAGGAAGTCTTGACCGTGGTCACAAGAATCAAGGGATGCGCCATGAGGGACAAAGGGTAAGAGTATGACTTTGGAATCTGCTTTTGTTCATTTTTTTCCCGAGCAATAAAAAGTGAGATTATAATAAGGAATAGAATTTTCTCCCATTTTTTTCTGTTTTAATTACTCCCACCAATCACAGTATATTGGATTATCCTTTTTTTTTTTCTGGTAATAATTATTTTAGTTCCCAGATCACTCGTCCAAATAGAGTATAGATCTAATTTTTCATTAGTCGAGATTTCCTTTTACTAAAGAAGGTGAGCTTCCATTCGGTAAAATCTCGCCCATTAAAAATCCAATTAGTTTCGTGTCTACAACATTCCTCAACTCAAGACTTCATTTGCCATATATTTCACGCCGAGACTCTTATGTCAATATGGCAGTCAGGGTGAAATCATCAACACTATTGTTGATTTGGTTTTGACCAAGCTGATGTTTAGAATGAGAAATCTGCCGGATCATTTAGTTGGGATTCATGATTGTGTTGAAGTTATCATAAACGAAGGTTCTCATGATGTTTGCTACCTGGTCATCCATGGAATTGATAGTATCAGTAAGACGACTCTCGCAAGTGCTGTCTTTAATCAAATTTCCAATCAATTTCAAGGCTATAGCTTCCTCTTGGACATTCGCAAATCTATGCAATAGGTTAGAATTGTCGACTTACAAAAACAATTGTTATCGGAAATTCTCCAAGGTAGATATCTAGGGATCAACAATTCTGTTGATGTAGGGAGTAACGCAATCATAGAAAGGTTTCATGATAAGAAAGTTCTCATTGTTCTCGATGATGTGGATAAGGGGGATCAACTTTCTAAGCTGGCTGGAAAGAGTGATTAGTTTGGTCCTTGAAGCAGAATCATCATTACAACGAGGGACATAAACTTTTTGCCAATCAAAGAGGAGGACAAAGAGAATACTTTCCAAACACATTCTCAAGAGTTTAAAATCTATAAAATGACGGAAATAGGTTCTTTCCATGCCCTTTGGCTTTTTAGTAAATGTGCCTTCAAGTTGGATTTCCCATTGCAAGACTTTGTTGATATCTCAAGGCAAATTACTACCAAAACAGGTAGACTTCCTTTAGCTCTTGACGATATTGGTTCCTCACTTTATGATGAGAGCAACAAGTTTTGGAAAGACTCTTCTAAGAAGTTAGATTTGGTGCCCAACTAGGAAGTCCTCAATAATTTAAAAATAAATTATGACATGTTAGAGCATCATCAAAGAGAGATCTTTCTTGAAGTCACATGTTTCTTCATTGGAAAAGAAAGACTCCACCATACTATATGTGTAAAGCTTCCGACTATTTCCCAAAATGTGAACTACTTGTCCTTACTCATATGTCTTTAATAAAGAGAGTAGAAAATGATAGACTGTGGATGCATGATCAACTTAAAGATCTCGGAAGAGAAATTGTTCAGTACAAAGATGTTACTTTTCCAGGGAAGCATAGCAAGTTGTGGGAGCCCAAGATTGCCTTTGATGTGATTTGAATGAAAGAGATAAGCTATTATCACCTTACTGTATTTTTTAGAAAAAAAAAAAACCGACCATGCATTTATCAAAGGTTGTGGAATTACTTTCTTGCATGTATATTTTGTTTAAATTTTCTTCTGGCAGAGACCAAAAGAAAAGGTCTGTATAAGAATTCATGATGTTAATTCCGTTGCATATGATACTTAAAAAGTTTCAACGTGAAAATTATTAGTAGCAAGCACTTCGGGAATACATTTAAGTACAAAGGGTGTTCAAAAAATTATATGAAACCAGATCCACGTTGCGACTTCCTAGGGTATCAAAGTTTTTCAAGGCTGATTTTATTCAGTTTTTGCTAAGTTATAAATCATTAGCAAAGTTACTCTGGAATGGTCCCCTTACTTGAAATTTGGTATTAGACTTAGTGAGTAATTGTAATATGCAATCTTTTGTGTATAGTCGGCAGAGCTTTCAAACATTATACGAGAGACTTTCTGAGTTGGTTGAATAACTTTACTATTATCAAAGCAAATACATTGATCCTTACTATGTAGAATACACGAGTAAACCTAATAAAGAGACGCTTTGGAGTAGATTAGGCTTCCACGCACTCCATACCGACCGGGATTTGATCCATAGAGTGGCAATGGGATTATAAACTCAAGAGACTTTTATGAATTCCGTCTGGCACTCAAATGATTGTTTAGAAAACTCTAAATCTATTGTGTTTTTATCAATTCACTTCTAAATCTTTCAGTTTTACCAATTGAGTTATAAACATTTTAATGTTTTGTCGATTTAGTCCATTTAGCCAATTTTGGCCAAAAATGCGAATGGGAATATCAACCGTCTTACGTGGCGCGGGCGACGTGCACGTGAATCATTTTTAATAATATTTTAATATTTTTTATTTCCTTTTCCTTTTCCTTTTTTTTTTCCTAACCCTAGGCTGGTGGCCCTTGCTTGGTTTGGGTGGGGGGCGTCCATTGGTGAGGGCCTCCGCGCCATTGCCCAAACTAGGCAAGGGTTAACTAATGACCTCACTAGCCAAAGGTTTTGAAAAATTATTATAAAAAGTTATGTAAAAAAACCAAAGTCTATGTTAGCAATTTCTAGCCCATATTAGCCGACTTTACTTAATTGACATAAAGTGAAAATGGTCAGGATTTAATTGGCAAAACTAAAAAGGTTTAAGACTCAATTAGCAAAAGTGTAATAGGTTTAGGACTTTTTGGGCAATTTTCCTCTATATGATAATAAAGTTCTTTGTTAGCATCTTGTGATAGAAATTCGCTTCAATTTTAGTCTGAGCTGTGGGACTAGACTTGTTTGTCATGGTTTGGTCGGCGGATCAAGTTCACAGGCTCAATGGCTTGCATAAATTAAGATTGGCGCTAATTGGACTAGCTTCGGGTCGGTCCTAGTAGGAAAAAATGCTTGGCACACAGCCGGGCATGGTGCTAGGCATGGCGTAGGCTAATTGTGTCACAAACCCATCTAGGGTCTGAGTTACTAGTTATTTTTGCAACATCTCAAGCTTGTCACCATCTCGATTTATTTTATCTTTCTTATAGGCACATGTAGAAACATGAATTATTCATCCCTTGACAAAAATACTAGAAGAACATGGGATAGACATCATACAAAGTACACTATTATATTACATTACTAGTTCTATGTACAAGTGAACTTTTTGATTTGACTTATTTTACATGAAAACAAAAGGCCAGGATATCTCTATCTCCGCTATAGTTGTGGTTTCCATATTTGGGAACCCTTCCGTTTTTACAGGAAGACCAAAATGTTCAGGTGACAAACTAGCCTTGCCTACAAACTTAAAAAGAGTAAAGGAGTGAGTTTTGGGAACTCAATAAATAAAACTTCTATCTCTTAGCTAGTGAGATATCTCACTATCGAGAACTAGCCAGAACAACTCATACAAACAATATTAATGGCAGATCAATGGAAATTTCACATGCTATGCTTTGACTACATGCAAGATCATTAACTAAATGCTTTCAACTAAAGCATAAACTCATGCAAACAAAGAAATGCATAACCAACACTTATGTAGGTTCCATTTAACATCATCCTAGCTTGACTAGGCCCTCTTGGCTCGACCGAGGCTTCTAGCTTCATGTTGGGCTTATTGGCTTAACCAAGGCATTCCGTTAGTGTGGGGGCATCTAGGGGCTAGCTTACTCAAGCTCAAATCCAAGCATCCCATTTGTGTGAAGGCATTGTCGTCACTCCAAGTGGCGATGGTTCTTATTTTTCCTTAAGTGATCAACCATAGTGCATCACACAAGTTGGTTTTTATACACAAGTTGGTTTTTATCTTCTTTCTTTAGCTAATTCATACATAGCCCAAAGGTATGCTCATTGATGAAAAAGCAATCGGCTTTGCTCCATCGACAAATTTGACATCCACACTAGCAATATTAACCTAAGCCAAGACAAACTTTGGGTATAACTTCTTCAATAGATTAAGGTTGGAGTTTTCGAATAAAACAGTTTATTTGAAGTAAGTCCTCTTGTATTTTTAGATAGAATGGTTACTTTTCGAGATTTGTTGAGATATTGTGAAATACGATAAGATATGATTAGATATAGTGAAATATTATGAGAATTCTTGTTAATTTCTAGAGATTTACTTTCCTAATATGTTAGTTGTACTTTTGAAAAGAGCTTAGCATAGATTTACTTTTCTGATATGCTAGCTGTATTTTTGGAAAGAACCTTTACTTTCCCAATATGCTAGCTATATTTTTGGACATAGCCTCAAATATTATTTCTTCTATAAATAGAAGAAGTTTATTAATTGTAAGACATACGATTTGATGAAGGAAAATTTGTGAGATTTCCTTAGGTTGATTTGCAAGCTTGCGAACACCCAAGATCAATCAATTCATCCAAATGGCGACAAACATCCTTAGAATAGGGAGTTCTTCGCTTAGAATGATATTATTACTTTCAAATATCACTGTAATCATTCCCAAGTGCTAATAGCTTTAAAATAAAGATAATTATGAGTGAATTTTAAGGTTTAAAAGCTCGTGAACACACGAGATCAAGCAGTTATCCCAAACGATGACATGCTTTCTTAAAATAAGAAGTTATTCACTTAAATTGATCCTGTGGCTATCAATTATTAATATAATATTTCCCAAATAAAAATATGACCAAGATGAAGGTAATAATAGGATGATTCGTAAGCTCCTAAATTCCCATGATCAAGCAATACCAAATGGCAACAAACATCTTTAGAATCGGAAGTTCTTCACTCAAAATGATCATGTGGTGCTCAACCAATGGTCTAATCTTCCACATGTATGAATAGGATGAAATTGAAGGTAACTACAAGTAAGTTAGGCAATTTGCAAGCTCAAGAACCCCCAAGACCAGGCACCTAGCTCAAATGGTGACAAACAACTCTTAGAATAGGAAATTATTCACTTAGAACGACGATATTGGTTCAATCATTGCTCTAATTTTTCCCAAGTGCTAATAGCCTCACAATGAAGATAATTATAGGTAAATTAGATCATTTGCAAGCTTGTGCACTTTGCCGAGATGGGGCAATTATCCCAAATGGTAACAAACGCTCTTAAAATGGGAAGTTATTCACTTAAACTGATCTTATGATCTCAATCATTAGTCTAATCTTTCCCGAGTACTAATAGGATAAAAGTAAAGGTAATTACAACTAAAAAAGTTGATTTGCAAGATTGCAAACACCCAAGATCATTCAATTCATCTAAATGGCGACAAACATCCTTAGAACGGAGAGTTCTTCGCTTAGAATGATATTATTGCTTTCAAACATCACCGTAATTAATCCCAAGTGCTAATAGCTTCAAAATAAAGATAATTATGAATGAATTTTAAGGTTTACAAGCTTGTGAGCACACGAGATCAAGCAGTTATCCCAAACGGTGACAGGCTTTCTTAAAATGGGAAGTTCTTCACTTAGATTGATCCTATGCTTCTCAATTATTGATATAATACTTCCCAAACAAAAATATGACCAAGATGAAGGTAATAATAGGATGATTTGCAAGCTCTTGAACTCCCATGATCAAGCAATACCAAATGGCAACAAACATCCTTAGAATGGGAAGTTCTTCACTTAGAATGATCTTATGGTGCTCAACCAATGGTCTAATATTTCACAGGTACGAATAGCATGAAAATGAAGGTAACTACAAGTAAGTTAGGCAATTTACAAGCTCAAGAACTTCCAAGACCAAGCAATTAGCTTAAATGGTGACAAACAACTCTTAGAATAGGAAATTATTCACTTAGAACGATGATATTGATTCAATCATTGCTCTAATATTTCCCAAGTGCTAATAGCTTCACAATGAAGATAATTATACCGATCTTATGGTTTTTATCATTAGTCTAATCTTTCCCAAGTTCTAACAGGATAGAAGTAAAGGTAATTACAACTAAATAGGTTGATTTGCAAGCTTGCGAACACTCATGATCAATCAATTCATCCAAATTGCGACAAACATCCTTAGAACGAGGAGTTCTTCACTTAGAATGATATTATTGCTTTCAAACATCACTGTAATCATTCCCAAGTGCTAATAGTTTAAAAATAAAGATAATTATGAGTGAATTTTAAGGTTTACAAGCTCGTGAGCACACGAGATCGAGCAATTATCCCAAACGGTGATAGGCTTTCTTAAAATGGAAAGTTCTTCACTTAAATTGATCATGTGACTCTCAATAATTGGTATAATATTTTCCAAAACAAAAATATGACCAAGATAAAAGTAATAATAGGATGATTCGCAAGCTCATGAACTCCCATGATCAAGAAATACCAAATGGCAACAAACATCCTTAGAATGGGAAGTTCTTCATTCAAAATGATATTGTGGTGCTCAACCAATGCTCTAATCTTTCACAGGTACTAATAAGATAAAAATGAAGGTAACTACAAGTAAGTTAGGCAATTTACAAGCTCAAGAACTCTCAAGACTAGGCGATTAACTCAAATGGTGACAAACAACTCTTAGAATTGATTCAATCATTGCACTAATCTTTCCCAAGTGCTAATAGCTTCACAATGAAGATAATTATAGGTAAATTAGATCGTTTGCAAGCTTGTGCACCGCCAAGATGGGGCAATTATCCCAAATGGCAACAAACACTCTTAAAATGAGAAGTTCTTCACTTAAACTGATCTTATGATCTCAATCATTAGTCTAATCTTTCCCGAGTACTAACAAGATAAAAGTAAAGGTAATTACAACTAAATAGGTTGATTTGCAATCTAGCAAACACTCAAGATCAATCAATTCATCCAAATGGCGACAAACATCCTTAGAACGAGGAGTTCTTCCCTTAGAATGATATTATTGCTTTCAAACATCACCATAATCAATCCTAAGTGCTAATAGCTTTAAAATAAAGATAAGTATGAGTGAATTTTAAGGTTTACAAGCTTGTGAGCACACGAGATCAAGCAGTTATCCCAAACGGTGACAGGCTTTCTTAAAATGGAAAGTTCTTCACTTAGATTGATCATGTGGTTCTCAATTATTGATATAATATTTCCCAAACAAAAATATGACCAAGAGGAAGGTAATAATAGGATGATTCGCAAGCTCCTAAACTCCCATGATCAAGCAATACTAAATGGCAACAAACATCCTTAGAATAGGAAGTTCTTGTAACATCCCGAATTTTGGTAAGCCCGAATTATTGGAAAAATGATTCAACGGACTAAGTTTTGAAGCCAAATATTTGGGAATTTGTGCTTCAAGGGCAAAAAGACCAAATTGCCCTTTCTAGAAGCTTGAATAGGATTTGTCTTGTTTTGTCTTGTTATCTTTCTTTTCTTTTTCTTTTTCCTTTCTTCCTCCCTTTTGGCCGCTCATTTCCCACGTTTCCCCCTCTCTTCGCGCAGCACACCCACTTGCCCATCTTATCTCTCTTATCTTTGACTAAGTCTTCTCTTCTTATCTCTTTCTTACTTTTTTTGCCCACTTGCCCGACAAGCCCATGTGCCCCTCTCTCTCTCTCTCTCTCTCGCACGATCGACACCCCCCATTCCCGCTTCTTCTTCTTCTTCTTCTTCCTTCTTCTTCTTTTTTCGGCCAACGCTGGCTTGCTGCTGTTGCTGCGTTTTCTTGCTGCTGCCACCCGCCGCCGCCGCAGCTCTGCCGTCTCGCCAGCTTGCCGCCCGGTCGCCGGCGAGTTGTTGTCCGCCGGCCTTGAGCCAAACCGGCCCCGTCCGCCTCTGTCTTCGCCTCCTTCTCCTCTCGTCCGTCCGCGCTGCCGAGCCGGGCCACCTCGTCCCGGCCTCCGTCCGCGCTTGCCCCCGTCGACGGCTGGGACGAGTCTCGCGCCGGTCGGCCCGCGCCGTCCGTCGGTTCTACCCGAGCCCGGCCGCTTCCCTTCGAACTTGACCTAGCCGAACCGATCCGGCCAGCCGCCGTCCTGGCCCGTCCTCCACCACCTCGCCGTCGTCGTCGCCGCCTTGGACCGCCGCTAGGCACCGTCCGGAGCCACCCCGGCTCGAGCCACCGCCGCCTCCGCCTCGTCTTCCCCTCCCGGCTCTCCTCCCGGCCGTGACCGGAGAAGCGGCCAGCGGCTTCGCCGCCCGCCGCCGCCGGCCACCGCCGTAGGCCCGCCGGGGACCGTTCCCGAGCTCCTCCGCCGCGCCGGAGCCACCCCCGACTTTCCGCCATCCCCCGAGCCAGCCCGGACCGCCTCCTCTTCCCTTTCCAGCTTCTGTCCAGCCTTCGCCGGAGCCGCCACCTGGTCGCCGGAGCTGTTGGCCGCCATCCGGAGTCGCCGGGCTGCCCACCAGCCAGCCCCGTGCCGCCGGTTCCTTCATTTCACAGCCCCTTGCCACGTGGACAGCCGCCCTCGTCCGAGACCCGGTCCCGGGCCGCCTCGTCCCGACGCGCCGGAAGTTCCCGTGCGTTCCCCTCGTGTCGTCGGAATTGCTAACCCGTGAGTCGATTTTCTAAACCTTGCTTAGGGTGCTAAACTCCCTTAGGGTGATTAGTTTAATATTAAGCTTGATTAGTGCTTTTGAATGATGGATGATTAGTGTTTTATTATTATTTGATTAAGCATGCTTAGTATTAATCATGGTTAGTATTAATAAATATTATTATTATTATTGGAATAAAATAATAATAATTTATTAATTTCGGAATTATTAATTAATTAAATTAATTTATAATTTTGAATTATTAATAGTAATATTGTTATTACTATTCATTGCTGAAAATTAATTATTTTGGAGAAAATAATTAATTATGATTATTTATTGGAAATGGTTTTAATTGAGTAATTTTGGGGGAAACTTACTATGGTCTATTTTTCCAAAGTCAATAGTATTTATATATTATTTTATTAAATGACATTGGTTTATTAAAGAAGGGTTTTACTAAATGGAATTATTTGGGTTGGATAATTAATTATGGGATTGAAAAATAATTATAAGTATTTTGTGGGACTTGAATTATTTTATTGAAACAATCGGCTATAGCATGATTCTTAAATAAATATTTTTGGAGTATAATTATAGTGTATACTTATTTTTGGGATGATTGAGTATTATTGGGGAATAACTGATTGTTGTAGTCGTGAGGACACGTATTTATTTATTAATTGATATTTGTGTTTATTTATTATTAAATATCGACACGTGGTTGGGTATCGGAGTATCGTGATGTTGATTGGTCGGAATTGATTGACAGACTGTGATTTGAATTGTTGGTTGTTCCCAAGAGTTAAGGAATGTATATGATTGAATGCTGATTGGAAATTGGATTTTGGAAATTGTCGAGTGAGATCGCATGACATATTGCGTGAGTTATCTGAAATGGCATGTCGCATGAGCATGAGCGATATTGCATTCACGACAGAGCAAAGATATAAATGGATTGTCTGATGATGTGTTGCATGATCACATTAAGAGAGGGAACCTGGCGTTGCCGAAAGACTGCCAATCCTTATGGGGTTGTGCCGTGGCCAGTGGGTCGCCTGACTTCGGTCGGATGCTTGACAGGGAGGGGTTAACTTTGTGGGATTGCGGTAGTGGGCGGGTCCCGGGCCTCTGTCAGTTGCGGGGCTGCGGTAGTGGGCGGGTCCTATGCTCCTTCGGGAATGCCGTCTTGGGAGTGAGCCCTTGATGTCGCCGTGCCTCGAGGTAAAGAGGACGAAGCTGGTTTAGCCAGGAACTGCCAACTAAAAGGTTGTGCCGTTTGACCAGGAGGGGGCGTTAATAATCGGAGCATGTGTGAGTGTGAGACATGAGAAAGTTGTGTGAAATGCTCTTATTATTTGCATGCTCTTAATGTCGTGATGATTGAATTAACAGTTTCTACAGGTTGCGTGTGCCAAGGCCAGGTAGGGTCGCCTGTGATTACGAGTGTTAACTGTTAATAATTGCATATGAGCCTTGGTCTAAGTGTGCGTCTGTTAATGGTCGATTGGGTGTTATTCTGTTGTTGAATTGTTGGCGATAGAGACATTGCATGTCAGGGCGCACTCGAGGCGAGTAGGTCTCCTAACCGAGGCTTAGGATTTTGACTTGCTGAGTTTATCTCAACCCGTCGTGGTAAACATTTTTCAGGTCCATAGGATGGAGGATCGACGCGTGTTACGACCCGTGGCCGTCTTTGAAGGGAGTAGATTAACCTTGGTCTGTTAGTTTCATTGGCTCGATAGGAAGATGCCCGTAGTAAGGGCTTGTACTTGTAAACTTCCTAGGGTTAATCAATAGATAAATAAAGCAGTACTTTTGAATGTGTTCTTGTTGAGTTTTCCTGCTATCCCTGTTTTTGTAATTGACCGGGGATTGTGTTTCGCTTCCGCATGCGTTTAATCAAAAGATAAAAATAACGGTCGGCGACGGATCCTGGGGAGTCGCAAATCAAATGACCGCAGGAGAATAGGGGTTGCCGCGTGCTCGAGGGTCAGGGCGTGACAGTTCTTCACCAATGATCCTATGGTGCTCAACCAATGGTCTAATATTTCATAGGTATGAATAGGATGAAAATGAAGATAACTACAAGTAAGTTAGATAATTTACAAGCTCAAGAACTCTCAAGAGCAAGCAATTAGCTCAGATGGTGACAAACAACTCGTAGAATAGGAAATTATTCACTTAGAACGATGATATTGGTTCAATCATTGCTCTAATCTTTCCCAAATGCTAATAGCTTAATAGTGAAGATAATTATAGGTAAATTAGATCATTTGCAAGCTTGTGCACCGCCAAGATGGGGCAATTATCCCAAATGGCAACAAACACTCTTAAAAGGGGAAGTTCTTCACTTAAACTAATCTTATGGTCTCAATTATTAGTCTAATCTTTCCCGAGTACTAACAAGAAAACAGTAAAGGTAATTGCAACTAAATAGGTTGATTTGCAAGCTCACGAACACCCAAGCTCAATCAATTCATCTAAATGGTGACAAACATCCTTAGAACGGGGAGTTCTTCACTTAGAATGATTTTATTACTTTCAAACATCACTGCAATCATTCTCAAGTACTAATAGTTTCAAAATAAAGATAATTATGAGTGAATTTTAAGGTTTACAAACTTGTGAACACATGAGATTGAGCAATTATCCCAAACGGTGACAAGCTTTCTTAAAATTGAAATTTTTTTCACTTAGATAGATCATGTGGCTCCCAATTATTGATATAATATTTCTGGCATAAGTACAACGAGAGTGCTAAAACTTGGCATGAAGGGACATTTAAGTGCCAAAATCGGAGCAAAAATGATCACTTAAGTGCCAACGATGAGAAAATTCGGCCAAAATGCTAACATGGCATTTTTTCGGCGATTTGGGGTAGAAACGGTGTTGTATTTTTGTGCCGATGTAGCCAAATAAGCCCAAAATAGCGTCATTTTAGCCAAATTATTTTTTGAATATAAATATTAATTAAATAATATTAAAGGCGAATTTTTTTTAAAACGAGGGCGTAGCCCGCCTATGGCCGTCGCCCCATTGCTGGTGGGGCAACGGTGACGAACGGCCCTCGTGAGATGCCAAGATAAGGTGGCGACCCTATCCCGCATTCGGGCGATGGTCGGTCGCCCTCACCTAGATATGGGAGAGGGTCGCCACCCTCTCTTGGCATCTGGGGAGGGTCGTTCGGTCCTCGTTGTCGATTAGCGAGGGTCGTCGATCTGCACTTAGGCGTAAGCAACCTCACCATCTGTTGCCACCGCCTCACCAACAATGGGGCGGCGGCTATAGGTGAGCTATTGCCCCCTTTTAATTTTAGCTTTTAGTATTATTTAATTAATATTTATATTAAAAAATAGTTTAGCCAAAACGATACCGTTTTGGGCTTATTTGGCCACATTAGCACAAAAAACGATGCCGTTTTAACCCTAGATCACCGGAAAAATACCATGTCAGCATTTTGGTCGGATTTTCTCGCCGTTAGCACTTAAGTGATCCATTTTGCTTCTATTTTAGCACTTAAGTGAATCGTTTGTAACTTTTGGCACTTAAGTGTCCCTTTTTACCAAGTTATGGCACTCTTAGGGTCCGTATGTCAAATATTTCCTGAACAAAAATATGACCAAGATGAAGGTAATAATAAGATGATTCACAAGCTCTTGAACTCCCATGATCAAGTAATACCAAATGGTAACAAACATCCTTAGAATGGGAAGTTCTTCACTCAAAATGATCCTATGGCGCTCAACCAATGGTCTAATCTTTCACAGGTACTAATATGATGAAAATGAAGGTAACTACAAGTAACTTAGGCAATTTACAAGCTCAAGAACTCCCAAGACCAGGCAATTAGCTCAAATGGTGACAAACAACTCTTAGAATAGGAAATTATTCACTTAAAACGATGATATTGGTTCACTCATTGCTCTAATCTTTCCTAAGTGCTAATAGCTTCACAATGAAGATAATTATAAGTAAATTAGATCATTTGCAAGCTTGTGCACCGCCAAGATGGGGGCAATTATCCCAAATGACAACAAACACTCTTAAAATGGGAAGTTCTTCAATTAAACTGATCTTATGATCTCAATCATTAGTCTAATCTTTCTCGAGTACTAACAGGATAAAAGTAAAGGTTTTACAACTAAATAGGTTGATTTGCAAGCTTGCGAACACCCAAGATTGATCAATTCATCGGAATGGTGACAAACATCCTTAGAATGGGGAGTTCTTTGCTTGGAATGATATTATTACTTTCAAACATCACTGTAATCATTCCCAAGTGCTAATAACTTCAAAATAAATATAATTATGAGTGAATTTTGATGTTTAAAAGTTCGTGAAAACACGAGATCAAGCAAATATCCCAAACGATGATTGGCTTTCTTAAAATAGAAAGTTCTTCACTTAGATTGATCATGTGGCTCTCAATTATTAATATAATATTTCCCAGACAAAAATATGACCAAGATGAAGGTAATAATAGGATGATTCGCAAGCTCCGGAACTCTCATGATCAAGCCATACCAAATGGCAACAAACATCCTTAGAATGAAAAGTTCTTCACTCAGAATGATCCTATGGGGCTCAACCAATAGTCTAATCTTCCACAGGTACTAATAGGATTAAAATGAAGGTAACTACAAGTAAGTTAGGCAATTTACAATCTCAGGAACTCCCAAGACCAGGCAATTAGCTCAAATGGTGACAAACAGCTCTTAGAAGAGGAAATTATTCACTTAGAACAATGATATTGGTTCAATCATTGCTCTAATCTTTCCCAAGTGCTAATAGCTTCACAATGAAGATAATTATAGGTAAATTAGATCAATTGCAAGCTTGTGAACTGCCAAGATGGGGCAATTATCCCAAATGGCAACAAACACTTTTAAAAGAGGATATTCTTCACCTAAACTGATCTTATGGTTTCAATCATTAGTCTTATCTTTCCTGAGTACTAATAGGATAAAAGTAAAGGTAATTACAACTAAATAGGTTGATTTGCTAGCTTGCGAACACCCAATATTGATCAATTCATCCAAATGGCGACAAACATCCTTAGAATGGGGAGTTCTTCACTTAAAATGATATTATTGCTTTCAAACATTACTGTAATCATTCCCAAGTGCTAATAGTTTCAAAATAAAGATAATTATGAGTGAATTTTAAGGTTTACAAGCTCGAGAATACACGGGATCAAGCAATTATCCCAAACGATGACGGGCTTTCCTAAAATGGGAAGTTCTTCACTTAGATTGATCCTATGGCTCTCAATTATTGATATAATATTTCCCAAACAAAAATATGACCAAGATAAAGGTAATAATAGGATGTTCGCAAGCTTCTAAACTCCTATGATCAAGCAATACCAAATGGCAACAAACATCCTTACTAAGGAATGATTATAAGTCGATTCATAGATAGAATATAATGGAATAACGGATGATTTCGTTTACTATTATTGGCATTGCGAACAACCGTAAGTCAATTCCAAGTAATGGAGTACTTTGAAATAAAAAATCGATCATTCGCAATTTCACGATAATCAAAGTCGTCTAGGTGTCGAGAAAACTTGAATGTTGAGGCTAAGTCAATCACGAGTCGATAATGAATAATTCCTCAATGCCACTTGTTAGTTTAAGACACACTAAAATTGCATTCGATCGAAGTTGGCTATGAATGGTAATCCGATTTTGGATATCAGACTTTCAAGGACATTAGGGATGAATCATTGGATGATACCTCTATAATCCTTGAGAAAATTGATAAGCCTGAAATTGATGGAAAAAGGATTAATGGGCCAAAAAGTTGGTGGACATTGAAGTGAGTCAAGCAAGGCCAAGGTGGGTCTCACACCCAAAGGTGGATAGCCACCGAGGTGGGCCCAAGTTATCCAAGTGGGCTCGTTTAGCCTGTTTAGCCCACTTATCCTCTTTCTAGCCTTTTCAATTTTAGCCCGTTTTCTAGGCCCGCTACTTATTTTCAACCCAAGGACAATTTGGTAATTGAGCCCAAGGTGAAAAGACCAAAATGCCCTTCTTGGCATTAATGGATGAAAAACAAAAGATGGTTTTGTGCATGGGAGATGGCATGAGTTGATGGACATTGAAGTGAGAAGATTGATCTTCTCTCTCTCTCTTCCTTCCTCCCTTGGCCAACCCCTCTCTTCCTCCTTCTTCTTCTTCCTTTTCTTTCTTTCCTCCATTTTTTCCTTGTTTGTTCAGCCTCCTTGCCACCTGAACCACCTACAACAGTGACCAATGAGCCCCATCGGTACCCCTTATCGTTGCTACTCACTGATCTAAGCTATCGGACCACCCGCCAATATCCCAAACCATCGGCTGTCTTTGTTCGCCTCTCTCTTTCTCTACTACAACCGCTAGAAACGCTTAGCCACCATTGTTTCTACCTCATCGCTGCCTAAACCAGCCACCACCGCCTCACCCTCAGCCACTTGGAGTCGCTGAACCCTAGCTAGCAACTTGCCAGATCGCCGATCGGCTTAGCCAGCCACCAATATCCTTATTTCTCCTTCAGTTTCCACAAAGCAAGGGAATGCAGCACTTGCAGCTGTTGTTTCCGTCCTTGAGCCACCTAGCGTTGACATTTCCGAGGTTCCTGAGCATAGCCGTCGCCTTCGCTATTGCGCTAGTGTCTCCGGTTTACTTAACAAGTGACTTTACATCTTGATCCCTCGATTAGTCCATTAAACTTACTTAAGGATAGATTATTTTATAGGTAATCTTAGTTAGGGGATTTATTTGGATTAACTATAATTAGGATGGATGGTTGAAAAATTAACATAAATTAACATGGTTGAGTTAGTCAAAAAGTTAGACTATGGTTAGTTAATTAACCAAGGTTGGGCTAATTAACTAAGATTGACTTAGGGTAAAGTTAATTAACCAAAGTTGGGTTAGTTAACTATGGTTGACTTAGAGTTGGGTCAATTAACTAGGATCGAGTTAATTAACTATGGTAGAAGTATGGTTAGTTTAGTTAACTATGTTTGACTTAGAGTTTGGTTAATTAACTAGGATTGAGTTAATTAACTATGGTAGAAGTATGGTTAGTTTAGTTAACTATGGTTAACTTTAATTAATTTGCTAATCTTGCTTAGTGCTAATTAACGGTGGTTAATTAGGATAATCGAGAATTAGTTGGATAATCCTGATTGGTGTTATTTTATTATAAAGAATTAGTTTATTATTATTATTATTATTATTAAATTCGTTTATTATTATTAATTATTTTAATAATTAATTAATTAAATTAAATTATGAATAATATTGATTACTTATAATTAAATTGTGGGACTAATTTGACAAGTCTATACATGTTGAGGCATATTGAATTGTTGCTTGAATCAATGATCCATTGGTCGTATGATAGGCGTTATCAAGTGTTTGATTGCTCTAATAGATAATAATGTCACATGGATGTTATGCCTTGATGTTTGTGTACAATTGCATGGATATATAAAAGGAAAAGCCTGAGGTATCGGGTGTATATGTTAAGTTTTGCAATGAAAATGAGAATAGCATGTTTAAATGATAAAGTATGTAAAGTTGGACAGGTTTTGAAATAATATGTGATAACGTGCAATTAATTTCCTACAATTTTGTACATGAATATGCAATAGACTATTACGTTGAGCATGCACCACGATTGCATTGGTTAATGCATGGAATTGTTTTATTGTGGCGTGCTCTTATGGTCACATAATTAACTTGTCGCCTTGACAAGAGTTCGGGGGACGAAGTCTGATTTGTCGGAAATCGTAGTGGGAATTCAAATGTAGGTTACAATAGAGGCCAGACCCATACTCCTTCAAGGCGGGAGTTCTAGACATAGTCGTGCTCGATGGGGTGGGATGGTGCCTGGCTAAGCAAGAAGATACTAGCGGGAGTTCGGTTGTACACATTGGTGGGAGTTCAGTTGTGGCTCCTTGAGGGCATTAGTAATCTGAACACGCATGATTGCTAAGTGCATAGGAAACATGTTGCCTGTGGTTCTAAGTATGCTTGCATTGGTTGCATTGATTATGACATGCCTGAGTTAGTACTGTGCAGGGTATGGCAATGGCCAAGTAAGATCGCCTACGATACAATTCGATTGTGATTGATTAATGCAGTGCTAAGAGTGCGGAATGCATTAATTATGGTACGCATGTGTACTTACCGTGCAGGGTATGGCATGACCGGGTAAAGTAACCTACGAGTCGGTTGCTTGTTGATTGTTTTTATAGGGTTATCGAGTAGATTGAGTTGTTGATGTTTAGTTGTTGATCTGCTTGAGTGAATTGACTGTGCGATAGATATTCTAAGGCGAGTTGATGTCCTAACCGAGGCTTAAAGCGATAACTTATTGAGATTATATTTCATTTGTCATTGTTAAACAATTTCAAGTCCCTAGGATAGCACACCACCCGGTGCGATTCGGGGTTTGCAAGGATTGGGAAACCATCATCACAACCCATTGATTTCCTAGGCAAGCACACTTGTACGAGAAGTACATGTCTACCACTTGGGTGGATAAGGGACTAGGGATGTGGGTTCCCATAGGTTCTTGGTGTGGCTCATTAGGGAGGGTGAGCTTCTACTCGGCCCTCTGCGTGGTTTTGATGGTTTGCTTGGTAAGGGACCTAAGGATGTGGAATGGGATCCCATGGAGATAGACCATCTTAATGGGATAGTGGTGGATCCCGATCTTGCCCTGCTAGCAACTGACTAGTACCCCTCTAACTATGACTCGACGGAGCCCGACTCTGAGGAGTCTCTGTACTTTGGTAGTCCTTGAAAGATGTATCAGGCCCAAGTTTTTGAGGGAGTAGATTAACCCAACCCTAGCATCTTTTTGTAGGCTCAAAAAGGAACTTGCCCACTAACAAGCTTGTAATTAAAAGTGTTCCTTTAGGGGTTGATCTAGTTAATAAATAAATGAGTTAATTTGCTACTATTATGATTGTTCATCCTACTCTCCCTGTTGTTGTTTATTTAACTGGGTGATAAATTGTTTTCCACATGTGCATAATAGAAAGATAAAAAAAAGTGGTCAGTGACGCACCTTGGGACGTCACATTCATTTGACTAAAGTGAAGAGGTTGTTACATGCTCAAGGTTTAGGGCATGACAATTTTGCTATGTTCAAGCTCGAATCATTGAAAAACTTCACAAAAGGTACAAAAGGTAGAATTCTCAAACTTGATGTTGATGGAGCAAGATTGCGTTAAGCAATCAGAGCTAGAGCTTGCACTTAGGTTCGATTTGATGAAGTTCATGGCTACTATGATGCGTTTAAGATGTTTGGGAATGGATTTAATTGATTAATCATGGCTTGATCTTGATTGATTTGGTGTTTAAGTGTGTCATGTGATTTTCGTGCATCAGAATGATTGATTTGAAAGATGACTTCGTATGATCTTGAAAATGCCTTTTTTGTAATTGATGTCTGCTTGACATTCGAAGATGACTTGGTAAGCTTTCCAAATGATATAGAATATCCTAATCGGATTTCAATTACTACCTCAAATCCTTTATGGAAGCCGATGTTGTGTACAGTTAGGTTCGATTGCATTTTTTATGTTGTGTGATATCTCAACTTCTATGGTTTGGTAATTTTTTGCTGACTTTTGTGGTTTGATTTTTAAATCTATTCCTTCACAAAAATTGATTACAACACGACCATCTAGATCATATATTTTTCATGAAATTTTCTGAGATCGTTAAGTTATGTCGATTAGCCTCTAAATCATTGTGCTAATCTTTATGATTTGTAGTTCCTGAATGTCTGACACAATTTTTTGATTTTTTTAAAATTTTGTGCTCGTATTTATACTTTGATCCTTCATGAAAGTTGTACATATGGATGTTGTTCATGACATACCTTTTTCTCATAATTTTTAGAGGAGCATTTCTAAGCCATATCCACCAAAAACCGTCCTTATGTTAGGTTGGTTAGTTCATTCCCAAATCAGGGGTGTCTAATTGTCGATTTTATTGGGACTTTTCCATAACTCATTTCAAATGATACAAAAAATATTTACATTCCGTTGATTACCAGAAATCAATTCCGTATTGTTGTCATACCTCTACCCTCGAGTATGCAACAACCCCTATTCTCTCGTAGTCATTTAGATGCAACATCTTAGGACGTGTCGCTGACCATTATTTTTATCTTATAATTATGCACATGCGAAAGCGAATCACAAACTCCCAATCAATTGCAGGAGTAGGGATAGCAAGGAAACCCAACAAGAACACATTCAAAAGTAATGCTTTATTAACTAATTGATTAACCCTAAGAAATTTACAAGTACAAGCCCTTACCACGGGCATCGTCCTATCAAGCCAATGAAACTAACAAGCCAAGGCTAATCTACTCTCTCAAATACGGCCACAAGCCGTAACACATGCCAGTTCTCCATCCTATGGACCTAAAGATGGTTATACAATAACTAGTGAGATAAAATCTCAGTAAGTCAAAATTCTAAACCTCAGTTAGGAATTTCGCTCGCCTCGAGAGTAGTCTAATCATGCAACATAGTTCCAGCAAACAACACATACCACACCTCAAACAGCATTATCAGACGATAATTTAATAAGTAGATGCAAACACATGCAACCCTACTTGGCCTTGGCACACGAAACCTGCACAAGCTGTTAGTCAAATTATCACGACATTAAGAGGCATGCAAATAATCAAAGCATTGCCCATAGCTTTCTCATGTATCAACATCCACACATGCTCCGATTATTACGACCCCCAAGGCCGCGGCACAAACTTATGGTTGGCGGTCAACTGATTGTAGACTAGGCATCGTCCTCCCCCATGAGACCCACCCCCATCGACGGCATTCCCTAAGGAGCATAGGTTCGGCCTCTACTACGACTTCGCAACTGACCACTATTAGGCAACCGACTAAAGTCAGGATGACCAAAAGGCCACAGCACAACCCTAAGGGTTGGCGATCTACCAACAACGCTAAGCTCTCCTCTTAATGTGACCATGTAACACATTATCAATCAATTCATTCTTTTCTTGGCTTTATCATGAATGCACATACAATTCATGCTCACGTAACATGTTATTGCAGTTGACATACATATCATGTCATGCAGTAGTGTCTAGCAATCATGTACAACAATAGCATTCCAATCACTCACGAAAGTTGCAACAATAAGCAATTTAAGTCATAGTCTAACAATCGATTCTGACTAATCAACATTACAATACTTGCATAAATTTTCAAAATACACGTACCTTAATAATTATGGTACCCAACCACGCGTCTCAATATTCAATAATAAATAAACACGTGTCCTCACGATTATAACAATCAACTATTTCCATAAATACTCAATTATCCCAAAATAAGTATTAACTATAATTATACTCAAAGATACTCATTTAAGAAGTATATAATACTATAGTCGATTGTTCCGATAAAATAATTTAAGTCCCACAAAATACTTATAATTATTTTCCAATCCCATAATTAATTACCCAACCCAATTAATTCCATTTAATAAAACCCTTCTTTAATAAATTAATGTCATTTAATAATGTAGTATATAAACACTATTGACTTTAGAAAATTAGACCATAGTAATTTTCCCACAAAATTACTCAATTAAAACCATTTCCCATAAATAATCACAATTAATTATTTTCCCCAAGATAATTAATTTAAAGAAATGAATAGTAATAATAATAATAATAATAATAATTTGAAATTATAAAATAATTTAATTAATTAATTAATAATTTCGAAAATAATAAATAATTATTATTTACTCCAATAATAATAATAATAATAATAATAATAATAATAATAATAATAATAATAATAATAATATTTAATAATACTAACCATGGTTACTATTCTAACCCAACTACGGTTAATTAACCCAACCACAGTTAACTAACTCAACTACGGTTACTTTAATCTAACCGCAATTACTTTATTTTAACCATGATTAACACTAAGCAAGATTAATCAATAATATTCTATTTCTAATTAACCATCATCCAAAGCATTAATCAAAGATTAAACTAATTAAACTACTCCTAAGCAAGATTAACCCCTAACTAAGGGATTGGGAAATCGACTCACGGTTTAGCAATTCTGACGACACTAGGGTGACGGCGGCGGCGAGGGCGACGCGCAGCCACATCCAAAACATCGAGACAAGCGGCGATGAAAATGGGTCTCGGCGAGACAGGGTGGTTCCAATTCGATGAGAAAGAACGGCGATGGGCGTGGTTCACAGACAAGTGATGGCGAGATGCGGCTTGGACTCTCCAGCAGCATATGGCAGCTCTGGCATGCGACAAGGGTGGCTGGTTCAGGAAAACACAGCAGCTGTTGTTTTGGGAGAAAAACCGAAGGGAACCACAAAAAGAGAGAGAGAGAGAGAGAGGGTCAACAAAAAGGGGGAAGAAAACGTGCGAAGGAAGGTGGGAGAAGAAAGAGAAAATAATTAAAAAAAAGAAAAAAAAAGAAAATACTAAACAAGCTTCTATAAAGGGCATTTTGGTCTTTTTGCCCTTGAAGCACAAATTTCCAAATATTTGGCTCCAAAAACTCACCTTATTGAATCCTTTTACAATAACTTTCGGGTTTATTGATAATTTTGAGAATCAATGAGACAATGTCTAATATTTTAGTCTCGACATCCTTAAAAGTTTGATACTCGATATCGAATTGAAATTTGTGGTTAAAATCGATCAATCACAACTTTAGTACCACTTAACTTTTGGGCGCCGTTTAGGGGTTCTCGTGTGTTTGAACTATGGTTGATAGATTTTCAATCCACGATTGTGCATATTCAAATTAGGGCAATCTTCGATTGTCACGTAATCACGAGGGGTTAATTGCTCGTACTGAGTACAAGGCCAAAAAGGAAATTGGTTTGATGTCATTCGCAATCAATATCGAAGTCGTGCGGAATCACCTGTAATCCGACCTCATACTTTTGCCGAATCGATTTATTTCCGTTCGCTAATTGGTTTGTAATAGTGTGGTATTATTCATCTTTGATACTTATGGTCGAGTGGCCTATCCTTAATTGAATTCACTAGCTGTACACGTATTGATCATTCATTGCCTTTTCGAATAGTTAGTTAACTCATGAGGGGCCAACTTAGAGTAAACGTAACTAACAACGCATTGATAAAATAACCATTTCATATATCCCAAAATGGGTCGAAATTCAGGATTCTACAATTGTACACCTAAATCACATATCGAGAGGTCATTTTTTAGGCCATTACACCAAGTTCCATGGGATTAACCAAAGTCTTGTTTCCTGTTGGTAAAGCTTACATGTACATCATTGACAGATTAATCTAAAATTAACTAATTAGCGTTTGGACTTATGTTCACATGAATAAATATTGTGAACAATCATCATCATCTCTTGTTCCGATTAAGAAAAAAATAATCATCTCTCGTTAGAGAAATTACATGTTACCCCCTCATATTTGTAGAGTTGTCTTACTCAATCTCATAAAATTATTATTTGTCCCAATTCCGCGCAGAATTCGAGTTCCAATGTATGCATGACGAAATCTTCATGCACCTTAAGTCACACTCGGCAAAAGACTTAAAGAATCAGCATTTCGTTTTGCTAATTGATGATATTCAAAAATCGTACGCTAGATTTCCAATAGTTAGATGAATAATAGAAGATTCTAAGTCAAATTGAAACCTTTGTCGGACGGAAAAGAACCGTGCTTGCTATTACAGAAGGTGAGCATTAGTGCATATAATGTCACATGCTTTGGAGTCTGTCTAGTTAGAAGCTAGATTTGGGAATTTTTGCAAAATCGAGAAAAAAAATAAGTTATTAATAACGAGTTTAACAGGCATGGACAAGACATTATTTCGGCCACAGAGCAACAAAAATCATTGTGCATCTCTTACTACTAATGTCTAATCTCTTCATACAAGTTGTTGATTCCTCTTTGTTGCCTGGAATTCTGCATGTAGATAGTGGAACTTCATTTTAGTAGAAGTTACAATACTGACCTGGTAGCTTCTGAGGAGCACTCCTAGTATTATTTTCATTGGCTACATGCGAATGCTTTATCTGATTTGAAACACAGGAAGACAAAACAGTAATCACGTTGGGTCCAATTATCGGCCATCGAGCTCGGTTATTGATACCTCATTCGTAGAAGCTCCTACAATTGTTTGAAGTTCGAGAATGTTGCCATTTCCGTTCAAAATGAATGCAGGCTTATTAGGAGAGGCCAGAGCTACCTCGTTACCCAACATTAAGACAATGTCCATCATGGTTGGCCGGTCTGCCGCACATTCTTGTACACACAATAGGCCTATTTGGATGCTTCTCAAAACCTGATGAGAGTTGTAGGGTTGGGCCATCAATGAATCAATTATGTCTGATGATTTGCCTTCTTTCCATAAGTTCCAAACCTACAAATGTTGAAGGTAACAACATCTTCCAAAGATTAAGCAACGAGATTTGTTTACAAGAACCAGTCGAAGCTAAATTGAGTGAAGATTGTTCATTCTATGTCCTTACATGTGCAATTAGGTTTGGAGGTGCACTGTCATTATAGAAATCAACGTTCCTCTTGCCACTGACTATCTCCAATAATATGACACCAAAGCTGAAAACGTCGGACTTGATCGAGTATAGCCCTTGCATTGCATATTCAGGAGACATGTATCCACTAAACAAAATTGGACAACATGAATATCTTAGTACATCTAATTAGTTTGTATCTCTCCCCGTATTGATTGCTTGAATGACTTGGTTAGATAGTATAGAACAACTTACTATGTTCCGACCACCCTATTGGTATTTGCTTGGATCTGGTCTTCTCCAAACATTTTAGCCATCCCAAAATCTGAAATTTTTGGATTCATTGCAGCATCAAGGAGGACATTGCTCACCTTGAGATCTCGATGTATGATTTTAAGTCTTGAATCTTGGTGAAGATATAAAACTCCTCGGGCAATTCCAAGAATAATTTTGAAACGCTGGTGCCAATCAAGGGTTGTCCTTTTTGCTTCATCTGTGAACCAAAGCCGGAAAGAAGAATTCACCGACCGTTGTCATAAAATCGATGCCAATAGCGAGGCATTTCAGCAATTAGATTATCATGAAGAGGAAAAAGAAGGTAAGGCCATACTGAAAATGAAGCAATCCAAACTTTTGTTAGGCAAGTACTCATAGACTAGCATCCTCTCGTCTTGACTAATGCAACAGCCCAACAGCCTCACGAGATTCCTGTGTTGGAGTTTGGCTATGAGCATGACTTCGTTCTTGAATTCTTGACTCCCTTGTCCTGAACTCTTCGATAACCTCTTCACAGCTACTTCCTGTCCACTGGCCAACCGTCCCTGAAATATCGTCTTGCCTTAAGACATATCCATGAAAACTACTTTGTTACCTTGCTTCTCAGTTCAAGCTTTCTTAAGGAAACCCAATTGTTAACCTCATACATCAAACATCGTGGACAATTGAGACTAAAGCAGAAAGGGAGACCAAAGGATTTTAGTGTTAACATGGTATAGTACCTTGTAGACTGGACCGAATCCTCCTTGTCCAAGCTTGTTCATTGAGGCGTAATTGTCTGTGGCAGTTTTAATTGTGATGATATCTAAGTGAGGTAATTCTTGATCTTTTGTTGTTCCATTTAGTTCCATTCCAACCTCAGAGCCTATCACACAAAAGAACTACGAATTAGTATGAGTCAATACTATTTGTCATTTGTCCTGACAAGCATCTTCAGCTTCATAAGAGCCAAATCCTCAAGTCGCTAAAAGCGCCAGAACTTCAGTGTGATACATTTATATATCTGGTTTTAAATGCAGCAAAAGAATGGACTGTGTAGTGTAGACAGTCCAAGAAACATGCAGATAACTCTTACCTTTTCTAGTCTTTTCACAAGCACAACAGACACCGCAAGAGAGATTATTGCTGCAGCAGAAACTAACCCTATTAAGGTTGCCAACCCCTTTTTCTTTGAAAGAAATCCCTTCTTCTGAAACTCAGCTGAGAGGAGAAACTTTTAGTTGACCTATCATATAAGACTGACTGTATAACTGCAATCACAACATAATAGTGACAAAAATTTAAGCAAATTAGAATCTCGTACTGATTTTCCTTTTTTTAGGATTACCTAATACAAGTGCATCCACGCGCACGTATAAATCTCGTCCTCCATCCAAGATCTCTCTTGTATCCATCAAGTCTCCATACCACATCAAGCATCCACTTCCTCCTCTTGTAAAATCTGCATCTGCATAGGCCGTGCATGAACAATTCCTCAAGCATTCATTTTTGCACTCCCTCAAAGTCTTGTTCATGTCAAAAGATGCCACTGAAGTGTCTGGCACTTTTACGTCAGCTACTTTTATGAACCCTTCACCTTTCTGACAGAGCGATTCTTGATTCTTCCTTATGCACCAATCTGCACTGTCTCTCATGTTCCAATTGTTCGGGGACTTAGGGGTAAAGCCTGGTAGGCACTTGCACTCAATTTGGTCCATGCTATTGGAATGACAGTTTCCATTGGCACCACAATGCCCATAGTAGTCACACTGGTCGTCTGGTTTGGTGAAAAAATTGACCCACTCGCTCTTATCTTCAACCCACCTGAACAGTTGCACGCTCCCGGACTCTTGAACCACTCCCCTCACAAAGATTGACGACCTAAAAACATTTGATGCCAGAACGACCTCATGGGCATCAATTATGAAGCTAAAGTTGAACCATGAGATCCCATTCAATCTGACTCCAATCCAGGGGCTCGGTTGCCACCTCGGAAACTGATTTTTGTACAAGGTTAAGTGCGGGAAACCACTGGAGTTGATCATGTAACAAGTTGTTCCTGTTCCAGGGTCATCCTGAGACTTCCAAGATGTAAGGATTCGATTTAGGCCACTGGTGCGGTTGACCCCGAGTTTCATGGAGGGGAGCATAGTATCAGTCGGATGGTCAAAACTCTGCCAAAGGATTGAACTTTTCTTGCTATCCTGAAAAAGAACAAGATTACCCGAATCCAAAAGTTGAGCTACGCAGTCACTCACCACTGACGATAACGAAAGATTGCTGCCCCAAACAGAGATGCTTCTGTTCGTGTTGTAGAGTACAAGATTCCCCAGATTGTCGATCCTTAGACATCCTGAAGTATCTTTGACAGGGTTGTCCCGGTTGGCAACCCACACAACCGTTTTCTCAGGAATTTTATTGTACCATAATCCTAAGTACCTATGGCTAGAATTGCCAGGGCTAAAGAAGCCAAGAGCAAAATCTCCACCATTGGAGATCAACACATCGCCATCTTTGATGGAGCTCTCTCTTGTTATCAGGTCGGTGGACATGCACACCTGGTAAAGAACTGATGATATAATTAAGTTGAGAAGATTGCTAGGCCAATTCATGAGTTGAAAAAGAAGACAATAGCATGAATCAAAATGCTGTACTAGATGGGGATTTTGCTATTTCTTGCCCTTTCTTCTAATGGGTGTTCACTTTTGTGTGAAATGCAAATTGGGAAGAAGAAACTATTTGATACATCGAAGTATCGACCTTCTGCTGTATTTGCTCTCTCCAGTCAATCTTGCTTCCCTTCTTTGGCTCCCTTTGACCCGCCGCCGGGGAGGAAATTGTCAAGTTCATGGGAGAAGAGTGACAAACGTAAGCGTAATTTTTGTGGCAGTAATCGTTTTCAGACAAGCTTGAAAATGGCAGAAAGAATTATTCATACCGAAATTGATTTGACCAAACGGGCAATGTGGTTATCCACAGCATGTATAGCGGAAAACCAAGTGAAAATTTGGGATTAAATTAGCAAGATTCGAAATTTCAAAACTGAATTGACAATATATAGTAACTTTAGGACAGATCGGACTGATTAATCAATATGCAGGACTTTTCCCAGAATAAGACAAATTCTACTCCTTGAATGTGACTCTGACCACTGAGGACTTGGTCCTATGCAGGACGATTGTCGTTGTCGTGCTTGACTCGCCATTATCTCTTGAACTAGCTAGCGAGCATGGACCGGGGACTTTTGCCTTCCTGAATTGACCATTGAGATAGCCATGGAGATTTCTGGAGGCTGCTGAAGAGATTCAACTTGGGGTTATGAAGAGTCAAAATAAGATGATGGACCTTAGAAAAGTTTGCTGTCGAGCTCAAGTATCGTCCTGGACACTAACCAATCAGCCATATTCAATGTCCGAATTTTTCAACCAAAAAAATAAAAAAAGGTCTGAATTTCGGTCGCTGTAATCGCCGAGTATTTATTACATTTATTTAATTTTCAAACTATTAGTTTGACGTATGCATTTTCTAGATTGGAAGACGACTATGCATATGTGAAAAGATCAAGCAATGAATTGAAACGTGTCACATACTTTAGAGGAAAAATTATTTAAGAAGTCATAAACTTATTATACAACAGATAATATAGTTATAAACCTTTTGATAATATTTCAATAGTTATTTCCATCAATTTTAACTGGAAATTACTGATATGATTTTTTAGTCTTCGTCGACTGTCTTATGCTAGGTGTGGATGATCTACGCAATTCTTTAAAATTTTCAGAACTTTTTCTCTTTTTTGTTTTTTTTTCTATACTGTTCTTCTTCAACCATAAGCCCAAATCTGGCTGGCCAGGACGTACCCTCGCTCAGGTAACTACACTTCAACGCCTTCTTCCTCATAAAGCACCTCATCTCCTCACCTACTCCGCGACCCTTGTCTCGATCATCTCTTTCGTAAATCGTCCTCTTTGGCGAGCTTCAATGTTGTATCCTTGTCTTGATTTATGTACTCTCTCGTTTTCCTTTCTTTTTACCTTTTTGGAAGCAAAAATGGCCATGAAATAAAATAAAACTTCTTAAAATAGCAATAATGGGATGAATTGTCCTCTAAATATTACTTCTTAAAAGTTTTGGGCACTCGAAACGAAATAAAAATTGAAGTCAAACAGAATTTCTCCTTATGAAAATAGAATTCTATCAGTTGACTGTTCAAAATAGAAAATTCAAATCAAAATAAAATTCGCACCATCTATAAAAACGAGTGAGAATGGAACACCCAAATTGACAAAAGGGGGGAAAAGCCAAAGATATTCCAATCAAACAATTAATCGGGCTTGGACTTCTCGTTCAGTTGTAAATGAGAATGTGCCAATGGAGCCCTATTCATGTATGAGTGCAACGTACATGCTAGATTAAATCTCGATCATCCAATCTAAATGGTCCTATGTGGTTCCACGTAGATCCCTTAGATTTGACAATCGGGATTTGGTTTAGTACATGTGATATGCACACCAGATAACTTCTCCTACTTGATACATAAAATAGTTTGTGCTCTTGGCTCAATACTCGATGTGTATTTAGCTATATCCTTGGGTTTAGAACTTTCAAAATACTATATTAGAAAAAGAGCACAAGCCCATTAGTCCATTTCGAAACGCTGATGATGCCAAACAAAGGCCTTGGCTACTAGAAAAGATTCATGAAAACTCCCTTGCTTTCTCTTCGTGATGAGATAACCAACCTCACCTCAAGTGGGGTAGATCCCAAACCAATTATCTGTTGCCCTCACATAAAAGTTTTTATCGAGATAAGCGCAATAATAAGGGTAAATTGCTTAAATATGTACAAAAATGTATTCGTATTTTGTTGATATATCAAAATCAAATCAGTATCGTACACCTAAACAACACATGAGGGGCCATTAAACCAAGTTCCAAGGGATTTACCAAAGTTTTAGTAAGCTAAAATTAACTAATTGGCATTTGGACTTATGTTCACATGACTCGATAACATTTGGAAAAATTAATTTTTGTGAACAATCATCATCATATCTCGTAAAATAGAAAGATAATCATCTCTTGTTAGAGATATTAAACGTTACCCCCTTTTATTTGAAGAGTTGTCTTTCTAAACCCCATAAAAATTATTATTTGTCCCAGTTTCGCCCAGAGCCTGAGTTCCAATGTTTGTATAACAAAATCTTAAAGCACCTTGAGGCGCACGAGGCAAAGTAATAAAAGAGTCAGCATGTCGTTTCCTAATTGATGACGGTCAAAAGTCGTTCGGTAGATCTCCAATAACTTCATATTAGATGAATAAAACAAGATTCTAAGTCAGATTGAAACTCTGTGTCAGAGGGAAAAGAACTGTGCTTGCTGTTTTACTATACAGAAGGAGAGTGCTAATGCATGTAATGCCACGTGCTTCGGAATCTGTCTAGTCAGAAGCTAGATTTGGGACATTTCGCACGATCAAGATAAAAATTAGTTATTGACAACATGTTTAACCAGGCATAGAAAGTTCGTTATTTCAGGCACAGAGCAACAGAAAATCGTCCTGCATCTCCTATTACTAGCGTCTAATCTCTTGATACAAGTTGTTGATCCCTCTTGTTGCCTGGAATTCTGCATTCAGATGGTTGAACTCCATTTTATCAAAAGGTACAATACTGAACTAGTAGCGTCTGAGGAGGACTCGTAGTTTATTTTCTTTGGCTACATGGGAATGCTTTATCTCATTAGAAACATAGGAAGCTAAAATAATCGTCACATTAACTCCAATTATCGACCGTTGAGCTCGGTCATGGTTACCTCATTCACAGAAGCTCCTGCAACCGGTGGAAGGTCCGAAATATTGCTACTTCCATTCAAAATGAATGCAGGCTTATTTGGAGAGGCAAGAGCTACATCGTTACCCAACATTAAGACAATGTCCATCATGGTTGGCCGGTCTGCTGCACATTCTTGTACGCACAATAGCCCGATTTGGATGCTTCTCGAAACCTGACGAGAGTTGTAGGGTTGGGCCATGAATGAATCAATTATGTCCAAGGATTTTACTTCTTTCCATAAGTTCCAAACCTACAACAGTTGAAGATAACAACTTATAGACATTAAGCAATGAAATGTGATTTCAAAAAGCAATTGAAAGTAAACCAGGGTGATGGAATTTTTCATTCTATGTCCTTACATGTGCTATTAGATTCAGAGATGTACTATCATTGTCGAAATCAATGTTTCTCCTGCCACAGACTATTTCCAGTAATATGACACCAAAGCTGAAAACATCGAATTTGATCGAGTATAGTCCTTGCATTGTGTATTCAGGAGACATGTGACCACTACACAAAATCGGACAACATTAATATCTCAAAACATATAGTCAATTTGTATCTTTTCCCTTAGTGCATTGATTGACTTGATTAGATAGTATAAAATAACTTACTATGTTCCAATGACTTTATTTGTATTTGCTTGGATCTGGTCTTCTCCAAACATCTTAGCATCCCAAAATCTGAAATTTTCGGATTCTTTGCAACATTGAGGAGGACATTGCTCGTTTTAAGATCTCGATGTATAATTTTAAGTCTTGAATCTTGGTGAAGATATAGAACTCCTCGGGCAATTCCAAGAATAATTTTGAAACGTTGGTTCCAATCAAGGGTTGTCCTTTTTGCTTCATCTATGACCCAAAGTTGGAAGAAAAGAATTTGTTGCTCGTTATATTATGAAATTGATGCTAATGGTGAGGCGTTTCCGTGATTAGATTTACATGGAAAGGAAAAAGAAGTTGAGACCATACTGAAAATAAAGCAGTCCAAACTTTTGTTATGCAAGTACTCGTAGATTAACATCCTCTTGTCTTGATTGATGCAACGGCCCAAAAGCCTCACGAGATTCCTATGTTGGAGTTTGGCTATAAGCATGACTTCGTTCTTGAATTCTTGACTCCCTTGTCTTGAACTCTTCGATAACCTCTTCACAGCTACTTCTTGTCCACTGGCTAACCGTCCCTGAAAAGTCATCTCGCCTTAAGACATACCCATGAAAACTACTTTGTTCCCTTGTTTCTGAGTTCAGGCTTTCTTAAGGAAACCCAATCGTCGACCTCATACACCAAACATCTTGGACAACTAAGACAAAAAGCAGAAAGGGAGATAAAACGATTTTAGTGTTAGGACATGGTCTAGTACCTTATAGACTGGATCGAATCCTCCTTGTCCGAGCTTGTTTGTTGAGGCAAAATTGTCTATGGTAGCTTTAATCATGGTGATATCTAAGAGAGGTAATTCGTGATCTTTTTTTGTTACATCTATCTCCTTTCCAACCTTAGAGCCTATCACACAAAAGAACTACAAATCAGTATGAGTCCGCACTAATCATCATTTGCCGTGACAAGCATCTGTGGCTTCCTCCAGAACTTTATTGCGATACATGTACATATCTGGTTTTACAAGCAGCAAAAGAAGTGACTGTGTAGTGTGGACAGTTCAAGAAACATGCAGATAATTCTTACCTCTTCTTGTCTTTTTCACGAGCACAATAGACATCGAAAGAGAGATTATTGCTGCAGCAGAAACTAACCCTATAAAGGTTGCCAACTCCTTTTTCCTCAAAAGAAATCTTTTCTTTTGAAACTAGTCGAGAGGATAAACTTTTAGTCGGTCTATCAAATAAGACTAACTGTGCAACTGCAATCACATTGGTTCAATCATTGCTCTAATCTTTCCCAAGTGCTAAAAGCTTCACAATGAAGATAATTATAGGTAAATTAGATCATTTGCAAGCTTGTGCACTGCCAAGATGGGGCAATTACCCCAAATGGCAACAAACACTCTTAAAAGGGGAAGTTCTTCACTTAAACTAATCTTACGGTCTCAATCATTAGTCTAATCTTTCTCGAGTACTAGCAGAATAAAAGTAAAGGTAATGGCAACTAAATAGGTTGATTTGCAAGCTCGCGAACACCCAAGATTAATCAATTCATCCAAATGGCGACAAACATCCTTAGAATGGGGAGTTCTTCGCTTAGAATGACATTATTGCTTTCAAACATCACTGTAATCATTCCCAAGTACTAATAGCTTCAAAATAAAAATAATTATGAGTGAATTTTAAGGTTTACAAGCTCATGAACATACGAGATCAAGCAATTATCCCAAATGGTGACAGGCTTTCTTAAAATTGGAAGTTCTTCACTTAGATTGATCATGTGGCTCTCAATTATCGATATAATATTTCCCAAACAAAAACATGACCAAGATGAAGGTAATATTAGGATGATTTGCAAGCTCTTGGACTCCCCATGGTCAAGCAATACCAAATGGCAACAGATATCCTTAGAATGGGAAGTTCTTCACTCAAAATGATCATGTGGTGCTCAACCAATGGTCAAAGGTACTAATAGGATGAAAATGAAGGTAACTACCAATAATTTAGGCAATTTACAAGCTCAAGAACTCCTAAGATTAGGCAATTAGCTCAAATGGTGACAAACAACTCATAGAATAGGAAATTATTCACTTAGAACGATGATATTGGTTCAATCATTGCTCTAATCTTTCCCAAGTGCTAATAGCTTCACAATGAAGATAATTATAGGTAAATTAGATCATTTACAAGCTTGTGCACTGCCAAGATGGTGCAATTGCCCCAAATGGCAACAAACACTCTTAAAAGGGGAAGTTCTTCACTTAAACTGATCTTACGGTCTCAATCATTAGTCTAATCTTTCCCAAGTACTAACAGGATAAAATTAAAGGTAATGACAACTAAATAGGTTGATTTGCAAGATCGCAAACACCCAAGATCAATCAATTCATCCAAATGGCGACAAACATCCTTAGAACAGGGAGTTCTTCACTTAGAATGACATTATTGCTTTCAAACATCATTGTAATCATTCCCAAGTGCTAATAGCTTCACAATAAAGATAATTATGAGTGAATTTTAAGGTTTACAAGCTCATGAACACAGTAGATCAAGCAATTATCCAAAACGGTGACAGGCTTTCTTAAAATTGGAAGTTCTTCTCTTAGATTGATCTTGTGGCTCTCAATTATTGATATAATATTTCCCAAACAAAAAATATGACCAAGATGAAGGTAATAATAGGATGATTCGCAAGCTCTTGAACTCCCCATGATCAAGCAATAGCAAATGGCAACAAACATCCTTAAAATGAAAAGTTCTTCACTGAGAATGATCCCGTGGTACTCAACCAATGGTCTAATCTTTCACAAGTACTAAAAGGATGAAAGTGAAGGTAATTACAATTAAGTTAGGCAATTACCAAGCTCAAGAACTACCAAGACCAGGCGATCAGCTCGAATGGTGACAAACAACTCCTAGAATATGAAATTATTCACTTAGAACAATGATATTGGTTCAATCATTGCTCTAATCTTTCCCAAGTGCTAATAGCTTCACAATGAAGATAATTATAGGTAAATTAAATCATTTGCAAGCTTGTGCACTTTGCCAAATGGAGGAAATATCCCAAATGGCAACAAACATTCTTTAAAAGGGAAGTTCTTCACTTAAGTTGATCTTATGATCTCAATCATTAGTCTAATCTTTCTCGATTACTAACGGGATAAAAGTAAAGGTAATTAAAACTAAATAGGTTGATTTGCAAGCTTGCGAACGCTCAAGATCGATCAATTCATCCAAGTCGCGACAAACATCCTTAGAATGGGGAGTTCTTCACTTAGAATGACATTATTTCTTTCAAACATCACTATAATCATTCCCAAGTGCTAATGGCTTCAAAATGAAGATAATTATTAGTGAATTTTAAGGTTTACAAGCTTGTGAACACATGAGATCAAGCAATTATCCCAAATGGTGATCGGCTTCCTTAAAGTGGGAAGTTCTTCACTTAGATCAATCCTATGACTCTCGGTTATGGATAAAATATTTCCCAAACAAAAATATGACCAAGATGAAGGTAATAGGATGATTCGCAAGCTCCTGAACTCCCATGATCAAGTGACACCAAATGGCAACAAACATCCTTAGAATGGGAAGTTCTTTACTCGGAATGATCCCGTGGTGCTCAACCAATGGTCTAATCTTCGTGGGTACTAACGGGATGAAAATGAAGGTAAATACAAGTAAGCTAGGCAATCACCAAGCTCAAGAACTCTCAAGAGCAAGTAATCAGCTCGAATGGTGACAAACAACTCTTAAAATAGGAAATTATTCACTTATCCTATTAGCACTTGGGAAAGATCCGACTAACGATCGAGGCCATCGGATCGGTTTAAAGTGAAGAACTTCCCCTTTTAAGAGTGTCTGCTGCCATTCGGGACGGTTGCCCCATCTTGGAAGGGCACGGGCTTGCAAATTATCTAATTTGCCCATGATTATCTTCATTTTGAAGCCACTAGCGCTTGGGGAGAGATTAGAGCCATGATGGGGCCAAGATCATCACTCTAAGTGAATAACTTCCCATTCTAAAGCTTGTTTGCTACCATTCCTTGGTCCCGGGAGTGCTTGAGCTCGTGAATTGTCTAACTTGCCAGTAGTTATCTTTATTTTCATCCCACTAGTGCCCGTGAAAGATTAGGCCATTGGTTGAGCACCACAGATCCTTCAGTGGAGAACTTCCCGTTCCAAGAGTGTTTGGTGTTGCTTGATCATGGGAGAGTTCAGGGGCCTGCAAGTCGTCCAATTTGCTTCTTGTTGCCTCCATCCCAGTCACGTTTTTGCTTGGGAAGCATCATATCAACAGCCGAGAGTCACGGGACCAATCGGAGTGAAGAAATCCCCATTTTAAAGGAGTTCGTCCCCATTTGGGATGGGATGACTACACGAGCTTGCAAATCCCTAAGTTTACTCCTGGCCATCTCTATTTTGAAACCATCAGCACTTGGGAATGATTATGGTGATTTTTGAGGACAACGATGCCGCCCTAAGTGAGGAACCCCCTGTTCTAAGGATGGCTGCCACCATTTGGATGAGTTTGATCGAACCTGGGTATTCGCGGGCCTGCAAACCAGCTTATGTAGCCGTAATTACCTTTATTTTTATCCTAGTGGCACTTGGGAAAGATCAGGCTAACGATCGAGGCCATAAGATTGGTTCAAGCGAAGAACCTCCCCTTTTAAGAATGTTGCTATTCGGGATGATTGCTCCGTCTTGGGAGTGCACGAGCCTGCAAACGATCTAAATTTACCCATAATTATCTTCATTTTGAAGCTGTTGGCACTTGGGAAAGATTAGAGCGATGATTGGACCAAATTTATCATTCTAAGTGAATGATTTCTTATCCTAAGGGTTGCCTATCACCATTTGAGCTAATTTCTTGGTCCTAGGAGCTCTTGAGCTTGTGAATTGTTCGACTCACTTGTAGCTATCTTCATTTTCATCCACTTAGTACCCGTGAAGGATCGGGCCGTTGGTTGAGCACCGCGGGATCATTCTCGAGTGTAGAACTTCCCATTCTAAGAAGGTCCACCGCCACTTGGCTTTGCTTCGATCATGGGAGCTCGGAGCTTGCCAATCATCCAATTTACTCATTATTACCTTCACCTTGGTTGTAATTTTGTTTGGGAAACGTTATATCGTCAATTGAGAGACACAGGGATCAATCCAAGCGAATAACCTCCCATTTTAAGAGAGCCCGTCACCATTCGGGGCAATTGCTTGATCTTGTGTGTCAACGAGCTCGTAAATCTTTAAATTTACTCACGATTATCTTTATTTTGAAGCTCTCATTACGGTGATGTCTCGAAAACGATAATATCATTCTCGAGTGAAGAGCTCCCGTTTTGAGAATGCCTGTCACCATTCGGATAAATTGATAGATCCCGGGTGTTCGCGGGCTGCAATCCAACTTATCTAGCTGTAATTACCTTTATTTTTATCCTAATGGCACTTGGGAAAGATCGGACTAACGATCGAGGCCATAAGATCGGTTCAAGCGAAGAACCTCCCCTTTTAAGAATGTTTGTTGCCATTCGGGATGATTGCCCCATCTTGGGAGTGCACGAGCTTGCAAACGATCTAAATTTACCCATAATTATCTTCATTTTGAAGCTGTTGGCACTTGGGAAAGATTAGAGCAATGATTGGACCAAATTTATCATTCTAAGTGAACGATTTCCTATCCTAAGAGTTGCCTCGTTACCATTTGAGCAAATTTCTTGGTCTCGGGAGCTCTTGAGCTTGTGAATTGTCCGACTCACTTGCAGCTATCTTCATTTTCATCCACTTAGTACCCGTGAAGGATCAGGCCGTTGGTTGAGCACTGCGGATCATTTTGAGTGAAGAACTTCCCATTCCAAGAAGGTTTATCGCCACTTGGCATTGCTTCGATCATAGGAGCTTAAGAGCTTGCCAATCATCCAATTTACTCATTATTACCTTCACCTTGGCCATATTTTTGTTTGGGAAATGTTATATCGGCAATTGGGAGCCACAGGATCAATCCAAGCGAAGAACCTCACATTTTAAAAGAGCCCGTCACCATTCAGGGCAGTTGCTTGATCTTGTGTGTTCATAGGCTCGTAAATATTTAAATTTACTCGTGGTTATCTTTATTTTGAAGCTGTGATTGCGGTGATGTCTGAAAAACGACAATATCATTCTAAGTGAAGAGCTCCCCGTTCTGAGAATGTCTGTCGCCATTCGGATAAATTGATCGATCCTAGGTGTTCTTAGGCTTGCAAATCAACTTATCTAGCTGTAATTACCTTTATTTTTATCCTAATGGCACTGGCAAAGATCGGATTGACGATCGAGGCCATAAGATCGGTTCAAGTAAAGAACCTCCCTTTTAAGAATGTTTGTTGCCATTCGAGATGATTGCCCCATCTTGGGAGCGCACGAGCTTGCAAACGATCTAAATTTACCCATAATTATCTTCATTTTGAAGCTATTGGCACTTGGGAAAGATTAGAGCTATGATTGGACCAAATTTATCATTCTAAGTGAATGATTTCCTATCCTAAGAGTTGATTGTCCCCATTTGAACTAATTTCTTGGTCCCGGGAGCTCTTGAGCTTGTAAATTGTCCGACTAACTTGCAGCTATCTTCATCTTCATCCACTTAGTACCCATGAAGGATCAGGCCATTGGTTGAGCACCACGGATCATTCTCGAGTGAAGAACTTCCCATTCCAAGAAGGTCCGCCGCCACTTGGTATTGCTTCGATCATGGGAGCTCAGGAGCTTGCCAATCATCCAATTTACTCATTATTACCTTCACCTTGGCCGTATTTTTGTTTGGGAAATGTTATATCAGCAATTGGGAGCCACGGGATCAATCCAAGCGAAGAACCTCCCATTTTAAAAGAGCCCGTCACCATTCGGGGCAATTGCTTGATCTTGTGTGTTCACGGGCTCGTAAATCTTTAAATTTACTCGCGGTTATCTTTATTTTGAAGTAGTGATTGCGGTGATGTCTGAAAAACAACAATATCATTCTGAGTGAAGAGCTACCCGTTCTGAGAATGTCCATCGCCATTCGGATAAATTGATCGATCCCGGGTGTTCTTAGGCTTGCAAATCAACTTATCTAGCTGTAATTACCTTTATTTTTTCCTAATGGCATTGGGGAAAGATCGGACTGACAATCGAGGCCATAAGATCGGTTCAAGTAAAGAACCTCCCCTTTTAAGAATGTTTGTTGCCATTCGGGATGATTGCCCCATCTTAGGAGCGCACGAGCTTGCAAACGATCTATATTTACCCATAATTATCTTCATTTTGAAGCTGTTGGCACTTGGGAAAGATTAGAGCTATGATGGGACAAAATTTATCATTCTAAGTGAATGATTTCCTATCCTAAGAGTTGCTTGTCTCCATTTGAACAAATTTCTTGGTCCCGGAGCTCTTGAGCTTGTAAATTGTCTAACTAACTTGTAGCTATCTTCATCTTCATCCACTTAGTACCCGTGAAGGATCAGGCCTTTGGTTGAGCACCACAAGATCATTCTGAGTGAAGAACTTCCCATTCCAAGAAGGTACGCCGCCACTTGGTATTGCTTTGATCATGGGAGCTCAGGAGCTTGCCAATCATCCAATTTACTCATTATTACCTTCACCTTGGCCGAGTGTTTGTTTGGGAAATGTTATATCGGTAATTGGGAGCCACGAGATCAATCCAAGTGAAGAACTTCCCATTTTAAGAGAGCTTGTCACCATTTGAGGCAATTGCTTGATCTTGTGTGTTCATGGGCTCGTAAATCTATAAATTTACTCGTGGTTATCTTTATTTTGAAGCTGTGATTGCGGTGATGTCTAAAAAACGACAATATCATTCTGAGTGAAGAGCTCTCTGTTCTAAGAATGTCCGTCACCATTCGGATAAATTGATTGATCCCAGGTGTTCTTAGGCTTGCAAATCAACTTATCTAGCTGTAATTACCTTTATTTTTATCCTAATGGCACTTGGGAAAGATCGGACTAACGATCGAGGCCATAAGATCGGTTCAAGTGAAAAACCTCTCCTTTTAAGAATGTTTGTTGCCATTTGGGATGATTTCCCCATCTTGGGAGCGCACGAGCCTGCAAACGATCTAAATTTATCCATAATTATCTTCATTTTGAAGCTATTGGCACTTGGGAAAGATTAGAGCTATGATTGGACCAAATTTATCATTCTAAGTGAATGATTTCCTATCCTAAGAGTTGCCTGTCACCATTTGAGCTAATTTCTTGGTCTCAGGAGCTCTTGAGCTTGTGAATTATTCGACTCACTTGCAACTATCTTCATTTTCATCCACTTAGTACCCGTGAAGGATCAGGCCGTTGGTTGAGCATCGCGGGATCATTTTGAGTGAAGAACTTCCCATTCCAAGAAGGTTCACTGCCACTTGGCATTGCTTCGATCATGGGAGCTCAGGAGCTTGCCAATCATCCAATTTACTCATTATTACCTTCACCTTGGTCGTATTTTTGTTTGGGAAATGTTATATCGGCAATTAGGAGCCACGAGATCAATCCAAGTGAAGAACTTCCCATTTTAAGAGAGCCCGTTGCCATTTGGGGCAATTGCTTGATCTTGTGTGTTCACGAGTTCATAAATCGTTAAATTTACTCGCTGTTATCTTTATTTTGAAGCTGTGATTGCGGCGATGTCTGAAAATGACAATATCATTCAGTGAAGAGCTCCCCGTTCGAGAATATTCGTCGCCATTCGAGATAAATTGATCAATCTCGAGTGTTCGCAGGCTTGCAAATCAACTTACCTAGCTGTAATTACCTTTATTTTTATCCTAATGGCAGTTGGGAAAGATCGAACTAACGATTGAGGCCATAAGATCGGTTCAAGTGAAGAACCTCCCCTTTTAAGAATGTTTGTTGCCATTCGGGATGATTTCCCCATCTTGGGAGTGCACGAGCCTGCAAACGATCTAAATTTACCCATAATTATCTTCATTTTGAAGCTGTTAGCACTTGGGAAAGATTAGAGCGATGATTGGACCAAATTTATCATTCTAAGTGATTGATTTCCTATTCTAAGAGTTGCTTGTCACCATTTGAACTAATTTCTTGGTCCTAGGAGCTCTTGAGCTTGTGAATTGTCCAACTAACTTGTAGCTATCTTCATCTTCATCCACTTAGTACCTGTGAAGGATCAGCTCGTTGGTTGAGCACCACAGGATCATTTTGAGTGAAGAACTTCCCATTCCAAGAAGGTTCGCCACCACTTGGTATTGCTTCGATCATAGGAGCTTAGGAGCTTGCCAATCATCCAATTTACTCATTATTACCTTCACCTTGGCCGTATTTTTGTTTGGGAAATGTTATATCGGCAATTGGGAGCCACGGGATCAATCTAAGTGAAGAACTTCCCATTTTAAGAGAGACCGCTGCCATTCGGGGCAATTGCTTGATCTTGTGTGTTCACGAGTTTGTAAATCGTTAAATTTACTCGCTGTTATCTTTATTTTGAAGCTGTGATTGCGACGATGTCTGCAAAACGACAATATCATTCTGAGTGAAGAGCTCCCCGTTCTGAGAATATTCGTCGCCATTCAGATAAATTGATCAATCTCGAGTGTTCACAGGCTTGCAAATCAACTTATCTAGCTGTAATTACCTTTATTTTTATCCTAATGGCAGTTGGGAAAGATCGAACTAACGATTGAGGCCATAAGATCGGTTCAAGTGAAGAACCTCCCCTTTTAAGAATGTTTGTTGCCATTCGGGATGATTTCCCCATCTTGGGAGCGCACGAGCTTGCAAACGATCTAAATTTACCCATAATTATCTTCATTTTGAAGCTGTTGGCACTTGGGAAAGATTAGAGCGATGATTGGACCAAATTTATCATTCTAAGTGAATGATTTCCTATCCTAAGTGTTGCTTGTCACCATTTGAACTAATTTCTTAGTCCCAGGAGCTATTGAGCTTGTGAATTGTCCAACTAACTTGTAGCTATCTTCCACTTAGTACCTGTGAAGGATCAGCCCGTTGGTTGAGCACCATAGGATCATTCTGAGTGAAGAACTTCCCATTCCAAGAAGGTCCACCACCACTTGGTATTGCTTCGATCATGGGAGCTTAGGAGCTTGCCAATCATCCAATTTACTCATTATTACCTTCACCTTGGCCGTATTTTTGTTTGGGAAATGTTATATCGGCAATTGGGAGCCATGGGATCAATCCAAGTGAAGAACTTCCCATTTTAAGAAAGCCTATCACCATTCGGGGCAATTGCTTGATCTTGTGTGTTCACGGCCTCGTAAATCTTTAAATTTACTCGCAATATCTTTATTTTGAAGCTGTGATTGCGGTGATGTCTGAAAAATGACAATATCATTCTGAGTGAAGAACTCCCCGTTCTGAGAATGTTCGCCGCCATTCGGATAAATTGATTGATCCCGAGTGTTCGTAGGCTTCCAAATCAACTTATCTAGCTGTAATTACCTTTATTTTTATCCTAATGGCACTTGTGAAAGATCGGACTGACGATCGAGGCCATAAGATCGGTTCAAGTGAAGAACCTCCCATTTTAAGAATGTTTGTTTCCATTCGGGATAATTGCCCCATCTTGGGAGGGCACGAGCTTGCATACGATCTAAATTTACCCATAATTATCTTCATTTTGAAGCTATTGGCACTTGGGAAAGATTAGAGCGATGATTGCCCCAAATTTATCATTCTAAGTGAATGATTTCCTATCCTAAGAGTTGCTTGTCACCATTTGAGCTAATTTTTTGGTCCCGAGAGCTCTTGAGCTTATAAATTGTCCGACTCACTTGCAGCTATCTTCATCTTCATCCACTTAGTAACCGTGAAGGATCAGGTCGTTGGTTGAGCACCCCAGGATCTTTCTGAGTGAAGAACTTCCCATTCCAAGAAGGTCCGCCGCCACTTGGTATTGCTTCGATCATGGGAACTCAGGAGCTTGCCAATCATCTAATTTACTCATTATTACCTTCACCTTGGCTGTATTTTTGTTTGGGAAATGTTATATTCGCAATTGAGAGCCATGGGATCAATCCAAGTGAAGAACTTCCCATTTTAAGAGAACCTGTCGCCATTCGGGGCAATTGCCTGATCTTGTGTGTTCACGAGCTCGTAAATCTTTAAATTTACTTGCAGTTATCTTTATTTTGAAGCTATGAGTGTTTGTTGCCATTTGGATGAATTACATGATCATGGGAGATCATGAGCTTGCAATCATCTAATTTTCTTTCAATTACTTTTGCTTTGATCCTATTAGCTCTTTGGAAAGATTAGAGAAGTGGTAAAGGGCCATAAGATCAATAGAACGGAAGAACTTCAAATTCTGAGAATGCTTCTTATATTTTCGGTTAATTGCCTTATCTTGGGAGTTCACGGGCTTGGAAATCATGTCATTTACCTATAATTACCTTTAATTTGAAGCTATTTGAGTTTGGAAAGTATTAGAGCAATGTGTGCGAGCCAAAAGATCATTCTAAGTGATGAACCTCCCATTCTAAGTGTGTGTGTTGCCATTTGGATTTGTTACTTGATCATGAGAGTTCATGAGCTTGCCATCATCTGATTTTCTTTCAATTACCTTCGCTTTGATCCTATTAGCTCTTTTGAAAGATTAGAGAAGTGGTAGAGGGCCATAAGATCTACCTAAAGGAAGCGCTTCCAATTCTAACATTGCTTATTATCTTTTTGGCTAATTGCCTTATCTTGGGAGTTCTTGGGCTTGGAAATAATCTGATTTACTTATATTTACCTTCACTTTGAAGCTATTTGAGCTTGGAAAGTATTAGAGCATCAGTTGAGAGCCATAAAATCATTTTAAGTGAAGAATCTCCCATTCTAAGAATGTTTGTTGCCATTTGGGTGAATTACATGATCATGGGAGATCACGAGCTTGCAATCATCTAATTTTCTTTCAATTAATTTCGCTCTATTAGCTCTTTCGAAAGATTAGAGAAGTGGTAGAGGGCCATAAGATCAAACAAAAGAAAGACCTTCCAATTCTAAGAAAGCTTTTTAAATTATCGGTTAATTGCCTTATCTTGGGAGTTCACGGGCTTGGAAATCATGTCATTTACTTATAATTACCTTCACTTTGAACCTATTTGATCTTGGAAAGTATTAGTGCAACGATTCAGAGCCATAAGATCATTCTAAATGAAGAACCTTCGATTCTAAGAGTGTTTGTTACCATTTGGGTTTGTTACTTGATCATAGGAATTCAAGAGCTTGCAATCATCTAAATTTCTTTCAATTACCTTCAGTTTGAACCTATTAGCTCTTTGGAATGGTTAGAGAAGTTTTTGAGGGAGATAAAATCAAGCCTTGGAAGAACTTCGAAGTGAAAACTTCCCATTCTAAGAATGTTCGTTGCCATTTGGGTTAATTACTTGATTAAGAGAGTTCACAAGCATGCAATCATCTAATTTTCTTCCAATTATCCTCACTTTCATCCTTTTAATCCTTTGGAAAGATTAGAGAGAAGGTATAGAGCCATAAGATCATTCTAAAAGAAGAACTTCCCATTCTTACAATGTTTGTGTCCATTTGGGTTAATTACTTGATCATGGGAGTTCACAAGCTTAGAAATCATATAATTTACTTATGATTACCTTCACTTTGAAGCTTTTGAACTTGAACCCTATTAGTGCAACGGTTGAGAGCCATCGAGATCATTCTAACTGAAGAACTTCCCATTCTAAGAATTCTTGTTTCCATTTGAGTTAATTACTCGATCATGAGCTTGCAATAATCTAATTTTCTTCCAATTATCCTCATTTGATCCTATTAGTCCTTTGGAAAGATTAGAGAGATGGTAGAGAGCCATTAGGTCATTTTAAGTGAAGAACTTTCCATTTAGAGAATATTTCTTGCCATTTAGGTTAATTAATTGATCATGTGAGTTCACGAGCTTGGAAATCATGTAATTTACTTATAATGACCTTCACTTTAAAGCTGTTTGAACTTGAAACCTATTACATCAATGGTTAAGAGCCGAAGGTCATTCTAAGTGAAGAACTTCCCATTATAAGAAAGCTCATATTCATTTGGGTTAATTACTTGATCATGGGAGTTCACGAGCCTGGAGATCATGTAATTTACATGTAATTACCTTTACTTTGAAGCTATTTAAACTTGAAACCTATTAGAGCAACGATTGAGAGCCGAAGATCATTCTAAGTGAAGAACTTCCCATTCTAAGAATGCTTGTTCCCATTTGGGTTAATTATTTGATCAAGGGAGTTCGCGAGCTTGCAATTGTCTAATCTTCTTCCAATTATCCTCACTTTGATCCTTTTTGTACTTTGGAAAGATTAGAGAGGCGGTAGAGAGCCATAAGATCATTCTAAGTGAAGAACGTCCCATTCAGAGAATGTTTCTTGCCATTTTTGTTAATTACTTTATCATGGAAGCTCACGAGCTTGGAAATTGTGTAATTTACTTATAATGACCATCACTTTGAAGCTATTTGAACTTGAAACCTATTAGAGCAATGTTTGGGAACTAGAAGATCATTCTAAGTGAAGAACTTCCCATTCCAAGAATGTTTGTTTCCATTTGGCTTAATTACTTGATCAAGGGAGTTCACGAGCTTGCAATCATCTAATGTCTTCCAATTATCCTCACTTTGATCCTATTAGTCCATTGGAAAGATTAGAGAGACAGTAGAGAGCCATAAGATTATTCTAAGTGAAGAACATCCCATTCAGAGAATGTTTCTTGCCATTTGGGTTAATTACTTGATCATGTGAGTTCACGATCTTGGAAATAATGTAATTTACTTATAATGACCTTCACTTTAAAGCTATTTGAACTTGAAACCTATTAGAGCAATGTTTGGGAACCAGAAGATCATTCTAAGTTAAGAACTTCCCATTTTAAGAATTCTTGTTTCCATTTGGCTTAATTACATGATTAGGGGAGTTCATGAGATTGCAATCATCTAATGTCTTCCAATTATCCTCACTTTGATCCTATTAGTCATTTGGAAAGATTAGAGAGATGGTAGAGAGCCATAAGATTATTCTAAGTGAAGAACATCCCATTCAGAGAATTTTTTTGCCATTTGGTTAATTACTTGATCATGTGAGTTCACAAGCTTGGAAATAATGTAATTTACTTATAATGACCTTCACTTTGAAGCTATTTGAACTTGAATACTATTAGAGCAACTTTTGGGAACCAAAAGATCATGCTAAGTGAAGAACTTCCCATTCTAAGAATGTTTGTTTCCATTTGGCTTAATTATTTGATCGTGGAGTTCACGAGTTTGCAATCATCTAATTTTCTTCCAATTATCCTCACTTTGATCCTATTTGTCCCTTGGAAAGATTAGAGAGAAAGTAGAGAGCCATACGATCATTCTAAGTGAAGGACTTTCTAATCTCGAGAATGTTTCTTGCCATTTGGGTTAATTACTTGATCATGGCAGTTCACGAGCTTACAATCATGTAATTTTGTTCCAATTATCCTCACTTTAATCCTATCAATCCTTTGGGAATTCTAGAGAGACGGTAGAGAGCCATAAGATCATTCAAAGAAGTGAACTTCCCATTCTGAAAACGTTTCTTTCCATTTGTGTTAATCAGTTGATCATGGGAGTTCTTGAACTTGGAAATCTTCTAATTTACATATAATTACCTTCACATTGAAGCTATTTGAACTTGAAACCTATTAAAGCAATGGTTGAGAGCCATGAGATCATTCTATGTGAAGAACTTCCCATTCTAAGAATGCTTGTTTCCATTTGGGTTTATTACTTGATCATGGGAGTTCACAAACATGCAATTATCTCATCTTGTTCCAATTATCCTCACTTTGATCCTATTAGTCCTTTGGAAATATTAGAGAGACGATAGAGAGCCATAAGATCATTCTAAGTGAAGGATTTCCCATTCTGAGAATGTTTCTTGTCATTTGGGTTAATTACTTGATCTTGGGAGTTCACGAGCTTGGAAATCATGTAATTTACTTACAATTACCTTCAATTTGAAGTTATTTCAACTTGAAACCTACTAAGCAACGGTTGAGAGCCAGAAGATCATTCTAAAGAACTTCCCATTTTAAGAATGCTTGTTTCCATATGGGTTAATTACTTGATCAGGGGAGTTCACGAGCTTGCAATGATCTAGGTTTCTTCCAATTATCCTCACTTTGATCGTATTAGTCCTTTGGAAATATTAGAGAGACGGTAGAGAGCCATAAGATCATTCTAAGTGAAGAACTTCCTATTTTGAAAATGTTTCTTGTCATTTGGGTTAATTACTTGATCATGGTAGTTCAGGAGCTAGGAAATTACGTAATTTACTTATAATTACCTTCACTTTGAAGCTATTTGAACTTGAAACAAATTAGAGCAACAGTAGAGAGCCATAAGATCATTCTAAGTGAAGAACTTCCCATTGTAGGAATGTTTGTTGCCATTTGGGTTAATTAGTTGATCATGGAAGTTCATGAGCTTGGAAATCATGTAATTTACTTATAATTACCTTCACTTTATAGCAATTTGAACTTGAAACCTATTATAGAAACAGTTGAGAGCCACAGGATCATTCGAAGTGAAGAACTTTCCATTCTAAGAATGCTCATTTCCTTTTGGGTTAGTTAATTAATCATGGGAGTTCACGAGCTTGAAAATCATGTAATTTACTTATAATTACCTTCACTTTATAGCAATTTGAACTTGAAACCTATTAGAGAAACAGTTGAGAGCCATGGGATCATTTTAAGTGAAGAACTTCCTATTCTAAGAATGCTCGTTTCCTTTTGGGTTAGTTAATTAATCATGGGAGTTCACGAGCTTGCAATCATCAAATTTTCTTACAATTATCCTCACTTTTATCCTGTTAGTTCTTTGGAAAGATTAGAGAGACGATAGAGAGCCATAAGATTGTTCTAAGTGAACAACTTTCCATTCTGAGAATGTTTCTTGCCATTTGGGTTAGTTACTTGATCATGGGAGTTCATGAGGTTAAAAATTACATAATTTACTTATAATTACCTTCACTTTGATGCTATTTGAACTTGAAACCTATTAGAGAAACGGTATGGCAGAGCCATAAGATCATTCTAAGTGAAGAACTTCCCATTCGGAGAATGTTTCTTGCCATTTGGGTTAATTACTTAATCATGGGTGTTCATGAGCTTGGAAATCATGTAATTTTCTTACGATTACCTTCACTTTGAAGCTATTTGAACTACAAACCAATTAGAGCAATGGTAGAGAGGCATAAGATCATTCTAAGCGAAGAATGTCCCATTATGAGAATGTTTATTGCCATTTGAGTTAATTACTTGATCATGGGACTTCGCAAGCTTGCTATCATCTAATTTTCTTCCAATTACCCTCACTTTTATCCTATTAGTCCTTTGGAAGGGTTAGAGAGACGGTAGAGAGCCATAAGATCATTCTAAGAATGTTTGTTTCCATTTGGGTTAATTATTTGATCATGGGAGTTTTTGAGCTTGGAAATTATGTAATTTACTTTTAAGTGCCTTCACTTTGCAGCTATTTGAACTTGAAACCTATTATAGAGACAGTAGAGAGCCATAAGTTCATTCTAAGTGAAGAACTTCCCATTCTAAGAATGTTTGTTTCCATTTGCATTAATTACTTGATCATGGGAGTTCCCGAGCTTGGAAATCATGTAATTAGTTATAATTACCTTCACTTTGAAGCTATTTGAACTTGAAACTTATTAGGGCAATGATTGAGAGCCATAAGATCAATCTAAGTGAACAATTTCCCATTCCAAGAATGCTTGTTTTCATTTGGGTTAATTCTTTGATCGTGGGAGTTCACGAGCATGCAATCATCTAATTTTCTTCCAATTACCGCAATTTGATCCAATCAGTCCTTTGGAAACATTAGAGAGACGGTAGAGAGCCATAAAATCATTCTAAGTGAAGAACTTCCCATTCTTAGAATATTTCTTTCCATTTGGGTTAATTACTTGATCATAGGAGTTCACGAGCCTGGAAATCATGTATTTCACTTATAATTACCTTCACTTTAAAGCTGTTTGATCTTGAAATGTATTAGAGCAACGATTGAGAGCCATCATATCAGTCTAAGTGAAGAACTTTCCATTGTGAGAGTGTTTTTTGCCATTTGGGTTCTTTACTTGATCATGGGAGTTCACGAGCTTGGAAATCTTCTAATTTACATATAATTACCTTCACATTGAAGCTGTTTGATCTTGAAACGTATTAGAGCAATGATTGAGAGCCATCAGATCAGTCTAAGTGAAAAACTTCCCATTGTGAGAGTGTTTTTGCCATTTGGGTTCTTTACTTGATCATGGGAGTTTACGAGCTTGGAAATCTTCTAATTTACATATAATTACCTTCACATTGAAGCTATCTAAAATTGAAACCTATTAGAGCAACGGTTGAGAGCCATGAGATCATTCTACATGAAGAACTTCCTATTCTAAGGATGCATGTTTCCATTTGGGTTAATTACTTGATCATGGGAGTTCACGAACATGCAATCATCTCATTTTGTTCAAATTATCCTCACTTTGATCCTATTTATACTTTGGAAATATTAGAGAGACGAGAGAGCCATAAGATCATTCTAAGTGAAGAACTTCTCATTCTAAGAATGGTTGTTTTCATTTGGGTTAATTACTTGATCATGAGAGTTCACAAGCTTGGAAATCATGTAATTTACATAGAATTACCTTTACATTGAAGCTATTTCATGTTGAAGCCTATTAGAGCAATAGTTGAGAGCCATGAGATCATTTTTGAGTGGAGAACTTCCCATTGAAAGAATGGTTGTTTTCATTTGGGTTAATTACTTGATCATGGGAGATCATGAGCTTGCAATCATCTCATTTTCCTCCAATTATCCTCACTTTGATCTATTAGTCCTTTGGAAAGATTTGAGAGACGATAGAGAGTTGTAAGATCATTCAAAGTAATGAACTTCCCATTCTGAGAATGTTTCTTACCATTTGGGTTAATTATATGATGTTGGGAGTTCATGAGCTTAGAAATCATGTATTTTACTTATAATTACCTTCACTTTGGAGCAATTTGATCTTGAAACATATTAGAGCAACGGGTGAGGGCCATAACATCGTTCTAAGTGAAGAACTTCCTATTCGAAGAGTGTTTCTTGCCAATTGGGTTAATTACTTGATCATAGGAGTTCACGAGCCTAGAAATCATGTATTTCACTTATAATTACCTTCACTTTGAACTGTTTGATCTTCAAACGTATTAGAGCAACAATTGAGAGCCATTAGATCAGTCTAAGTGAAGAACTTCCCATTGCGAGAGTGTTTTTGCCATTTAGGTTCTTTACTTCCCGAGCTTGGAAATCTTCTAATTTACATATAATTACCTTCACACTGAAGCTATCTGAAATTGAAACTTATTAGAGCAACGGTTGAGAGCCATAAGATCATTCTATGCGAAGAACTTCCTATTCTAAGAATGCTTGTTTCCATTTGGGTTAATTACTTGATCATGGGAGTTCACAAACATGCAATCATCTCATTTTGTTCCAATTATCCTCACTTTGATCCTATTAGTACTTTTGAAATATTAGAGAGACGGTAGAGAACCATAAGATCATTCTAAGTGAAGGACTTCCCATTCTGAGAATGTTTATTTCCATTTGGGTTAATTACTTGATCATGAGAGTTCACGAGCTTGGAAATCATGTAATTTACTTATAATTACCTTCACATTGAAGCTATTTCATCTTCAAGCCTATTAGAGAAATGGTTGAGCGCCATGAGATCATTCTTAGTGGAGAACTTCCCATTCTAAGAATTGTTGTTTTCATTTGGGTTAATCATCTCATTTTCTTGATCATGGGAGTTCAAAGTAATGAACTTCCCAAGCTTGCAATCATCTCATTTTACCTCCAATTATCCTCTCTTTGATCCTATTAGTCCTTTGGAAGGATTAGAGAGATCTTGAAACCTATTAGTTGAGAGAGCCCCATTGTAAGATCATTCAAAGTAATGAACTTCCCATTCAATGAGAATGTTTCTTGTGAGTGAAGAACTTCCCATTCCTATTAGAAAGAATGCTCGTTTCCTTTTTAATTTTTGATCATGTTATTTGATTGTTAATTGATCATGAGAGTTCACGAGCTTGCATACATCAAATTTTCTTACAATTATCCTCACTTTGATCCTATTAGTTCTTCGAAAAGATTAGAAAGACGGTAGAGAGCTATAAGATTATTCTAAGTGAACAACTTTCCATTTTGAGAATGTTTCTTGCCATGGGTTAGTAACTTGATCACGAGAGTTCACGAGCTTGAAAAATTACATAATTTACTTATAATTACTTTCACTTTGAAGCTATTGGAACTTGAAACCTATTAGAACAACGGTAGAGAGCCATAAGATCATTCTAAGTGAAGAACTTCCCATTCTGAAAATATTTCTTGCCATTTGGGTTAATTACTTGATCATGGGTGTTCATGAGCTGGGAAATCATGTAATTTTCTTACGTTTACCTTCACTTTGAAGCTATTTGAACTACAAACCAATTAGAGCAATGTTAAAGAGGCATAAGATCATTCTAAGTAAATAATCTCCCATTCTAAGAATGTTTATTGCCATTTGAGTTAATTACTTGATCATGGGACTTCGCAATCATGCTATCATCTAATTTTCTTCCAATTATCCTCACTTTTATCCTATTAGTCCTTTGGAAGGATTAGAGAGACGGTAGATTACCATAAGATCATTCTAAGAATGTTTGTTTCCATTTGGGTTAATTACTTGATCATGGGAGATTCCGAGCTTGGAAATCATGTAATTTACTTATAATTACCTTCACTTTAAAGCTATTTGAACTTGAAACCTATTAGAGAGACGGTAGAGAGCCATAAGTTCATTCTAAGTGAAGAACTTCCTATTCGAAAAATGTTTGTTTCCATTTGTGTTAATTACTTGATCATGGGAGTTCTCGAGCTTGGAAATCATGTAATTTACTTATAATTACCATCACTTTGAAGCTATTTGAACTTGAAACCTATTAGAGAGACAGTAGAGAGCCATAAGCTCATTCTAAGTGAAGAACTTCCTATTCTAAGAAAGTTTGTTTGCATTTGCGTTAATTACTCTATCATGGGAGTTAAGGAGCTTGGAAATCATGTAATTTACTTATGAATACCATTACTTGGAAGCTATTTGAACTTGAAACTTATTAGGGCAATGGTTGAGAGCCATAAGATCAATCTAAGTGAACAACTTCCATACCAAGAATGCTTGTTTCCATTTGGGTTAATTCTTTGATCGTGGGAGTTCACGAGCATGCAATCATCTAATTTTCTTCCAATTAACCACAATTTGATCCAATCAGTCCTTTGGAAACATTAGAGAGATAGTAGAGAGCCATAAAATAATTCTAAGTGATGAACTTCCCATTCTGAGAATAATTCTTTCCATTTGGTTAATTAAATGATCATGGGAGTTCACGAGCTTGGATATTATGTATCTTACTCATTATTACCTTCACTTGAAGCTAATTTGATCCTGAAACCAATTAGAGCATCGGTTGAGAGCCATAAGACCATTGTAAGTGAAGAACTTCCCATTTAGAAAGTGTTTCTTGGCATTTGGGTTAATTACTTGATCATAGGAGTTCACGAATTTGGAAATCATGTATTTCACTTATAATTTACCTACACTTTGAAGCTATTTGATCTTGAAACGTATTAGAGCAACGGTTGAGAGCCATAAGATCAGTCTAAGTGAAGAACTTCCCATTGTGAGAGTGTTTTTAGCCATTTGGGTTCTTTCCTTGATCATGGGAGTTCACGAGCTTGGAAATCTTTTAATTTACATTTAATTACCTTCACATTGAAGCTATTTGAAATTGAAACATATTAGAGCAATGGTTTAGAGCCATGAGATCATTCTATATGAAGAACTTCCCATTCTAAGAATGCTTGTTTCCATTTGGGTTAATTACTTGATCATGGGAGTTCACGAATAGGCAATCATCTCATTTTGTTCCAATTATCCTCACTTTGATCCTATTAGTCCTTTGGAAAGATTAAAGAGACGGTAGAGAGCCATAAGATCATTCTAACTTAAGAAGTTCCCATTGTTAGAGTGTTTCTTGCCATTTGGGTTAATTACTTGATTATAGGAGTTCACAAGCTTGGAAATTATGTAATTTACTTAATATTACATTTACTGTGAAGCTACTTGAACTTCAAACCTATTAGAGCAACTATTGAGAGCCATAAGATCATTCCAAGTGAAGAACTTCCCATTCTAATAATGCTTGTTTCCATTTGGGTTAATTACTTGATCATGGGAGTTCACAAGCTTGAAAATAATGTAATTTATTTATCATTACCTTCACCTTAAAGCTATTTGAACTTGAATAAAATTAGAGCAACAGTTCAGAGCCATAAGATATTCAAAGTGAAGAACTTCCCATTCTAAGAATGCTTGTTTTATTTGGGTTAAGTATTTGATCATGGGAGCTCACGAGCTTGCAATCATCTAATTTTCTGCCAATTATCCTCACTTTTATCCTATTAGTCCTTTGGAAAGATTAGAGAGACGGTAGATAGCCATAAGTTCATTTTAAGTGAAGAACTTCCCATTCAGAGAATGTTTCTTGCCATTAGGGTTAATTACTTGATCATGGGACTTCATGAGCTTGGAAATCTTGTAATTTACTCATAATTACCTTCACTTTGAGGCTATTTGAAATTGAAACCTATTAGAGCAACTATTAAGAACTAGAAGATCATTCTAAGTGAAGAACTTCCCATTCTAAAAATGTTTCTTGCCATTTGGGTTAATTACTTGATCATGGGAGTTCACAAGCATGCAATCATCTATTTTTCTTCCATTTATCCTCACTTTGACCCTAATAGTCATTTGGAAAGTTTATAGAGACGATAGAGAGCCATAAGATTATTCTAAGTGAAGAACTTCCCATTCAAAGAACGTTTCTTGCCATTAAGGTTAATTACTTGATCATGGGTGTTCACGAGCTTGGAAATCATGTAATTTACTTATTATTACCTTTACTTTAAAGCTATTTGAGCTTGAAACCAATTAGAACAACGGTTCAGAGTCATAAGATCATTCGAAGTGAAGAACTTCTCATTCTAAGAATCCTTGTCTCCATTTTGGTTAAGTATTTGATCATGGGAGTTCACGACCTTGCTATCTTCTAATTTTCTTCCAATTATCCTCACTTTGATCCTATCAGTCCTTTGGAAAGATTAGAGAGACAAGGAGACCCATAAGATCATTCTAAGTGAAGAACTTCCCATTCTAATAAAGCTTGTTTCGATTTTGGTTAAGTATTTGATCATGGTAGTTCGCGAGCTTGCAATCATCTAATTTTCTTCCAGTTATCCTCTTTTTTACCCTATTAGTCCTTTGGAAATATTAGAGAGACGGTAGAGACACATAAATTCATTTTAAGTGAAGAACTTCCCACTCAGAGAATGTTTCTTGCCATTAAGGTTAATTACTTGATCATTAGAGTTCATGAGCTTGGGAATCTTGTAATTTACTTATATTTACCTTAACTTTGAGGCTAGTGGAACTTGAAACCTATTAGAGCAACTATTAAGAGCGAAAAGATCATTCTAAGTGAAGAACTTCCCATTCTAAGAATGTTTGTTGCCATTTGGGTTAATTACTTTATCATGGGAGTTCACAAGCATGCAATCATCTATTTTTCTTCCATTTATCCTCACTTTGACCCTAATAATCCTTTGGAAAGTTTATAGAGACAATAGAGAGCCATAAGATTATCCTAAGTGAAGAACTTCCCATTCAGAGAACGTTTCTTGCCATTAAGGTTAATCACTTGATCATGGGAGTTCATGAGCTTGGAAATCATGTAATTTACTTATCATTACCTTCACTTTAAAGCTATTTGAGCTTGAAACCAATTATTGCAACGGTTAAGAGCCATAAGATCATTTGAAGTGAAGAACTTCCCATTCTAAGAATGGTTGTCTCCATTTGGGTTCAAGTATTTGATCATGGGAGTTCACGAGCTTGCTTTCATCTAATTTTCTTCCAATTATCCTCACTTTGATCCTATTAGTCCTTTGGAAAGATTAGAGAGACAGTGGAGACCCACATGATTATTCTAAGGGAACAACTTTCCATTCTGAAAATGTTTCTTGTCATTTGTGTTAAGTACTTAATCATGGGAGTTCACGAGTTTGGAAATTACATAATTTACTTATAATTACCTTCACTTTCAAGCTATTTGAATTTGAAACCTATTAGAGAGATAGTAAAGAGCCATAAAATCCACAAAAGGGAAGAATATCCAATTCTGACAATGTTTTTTTTATTGTTTGAGTTAATTGCTTGATCTTGGGAGTTCATGAGTTTGTAAATCATGTAATTTACTTATAATTACCTTCACTTTGAAGCGATTAGGGCTTGGAAGGTATTAGAGCAACGGTTGAGAGCCATTTGGGTTAAATGCATGATCAAGGAGTTCATGAGCTTACAATCTTCTAATATCTATCTATTATCTTCACTTTCATGCTATTAGCTCTTTAGTAAGATTAGAGAAGTGGTAGAGGGCTATAAGATCAACCAAGGGGAAGAACATCCAATTCTGACAATGCTTTCTATCATTTAAATTAATTGCCTGATCATGGGAGTTCACGGGCTTGTATATCATGTAATTTACTTATAATTATCTTCACTTTGAAGCTATTTGGGCTTGGAAAGTATTAGAGTAACGGTTGAGAGCAATAAGATCATTCTAAGTGAAGAACCTCCCATTCTAAGAGTCTTTGTTGCCATTTGTGTTAAATACTTGATCATGGGAGTTCACGAGCTTTCAATCATCTATTTTTCTTTCAATTACCTTCACTTTGATCCAATTACCTCTTTGGAAAGATTAGAGAAGTGGTAGAGAGGCACAAGATCAACCAAACAGAAGAACTTCCAATTCTGAGAATGCTTCTTATCATTTCGGTTAATTACTTGATCTTGGGAGTTCATGGGCTTGGAAATCATGTTATTTACTTATAATTACCTTCTCTTTGAAGCTATTTGTGCTTAGAATGTATTATAGCTACGGTTGAGAGCAATAAGATGATGCTAAGTGAAGAACCTCCCATTCTAAGAGTGTTTGTTGCCATTTGGGTTAATTACATGATCATGAGTTCACGAGCTTGCAATCATCTATTTTTCTTTCAATTACCTTCCCTTTGATCTTATTAGCTCTTTGGAATTAGAGGGCCATAAGATCAACCAAAGGGAAGAACTTCCAATTCAGAGAATACTTCTTATCATTTCGGTTAATTGCTTGATCTTGGGAGTTCATGGGCTTTGAAATCATGTAATTTACTTATAATTACCTACACTATGATGCTATTTGAGCTTGGAAAGTATTTGAGCAATGGTTGAGAGCTATTAGATCATTCTAAGTGAAGAACCTCTCATTCTAAGAGTGTTTTTTTTTCCATTTGGGTTAACTACATGATCCTGGGAGTTCACGAGCTTGAAATCGTCTTTTTTTCTTTCAATTAGCTTCCCTTGGATCCTATTAGCTCTTTGGAATCATGAGAGAAGTGGTAGAGGGTCATAAGATCAACCAAAAGGAAGAACATCCAATTTTGACAATGCTTTTTCTCATTTTAGTTAATTACTTGATCTTGAGAGTTCATGGGCTTGGAAATCATGCAATTTACTTATAATTACCATCTCTTTGAATCATGCAATTTATATATAACTACCTTCACATTGAAGCTATTTGAACTTGAAACTTATTAGAGCAACGGTTGAGAGCCATGAAATCATTCTATGTGAAGAATTTCTCATTCTAAGAATGCTTGTTTCCATTTGGGTTAATTACTTGATCATGGAAGTTCACAAACATGCAATTATCTCATCTTGTTCCAATTATCCTCACTTTGATCCTATTAGTCCTTTGGAAATATTAGAGAGACGATAGAGAGCCATAAGATCTTTCTAAATGAAGGACTTCCCATTCTGAGAATGTTTCATGCCATTTGGGTTAATTATTTGATATTGAGAGTTCACGAGCTTGGAAATCATGTAATTTACTTACAATTACCTTCACTTTGAAGCTTTTTAAACTTGAACCCTATTAGTGCAACGATTGAGAGCCATAAGATCATTCTAAGTGAAGAACATCCCATTCTAAGAATTCTTGTTTCCATTTGGGTTAATTACTTGATCATGAGAGTTCACAAGCTTGCAATGATCTAGGTTTCTTCCAATTATCCTCATTTTGATCGTATTAGTCCTTTGGAAAGATTAGAGAGACGGTAGAGAGCCATAAGATCATTCTAAGTGAAGAACTTCCCATTTTGAAAATGTTTCTTGTCGTTTTGGTTAATTACTTGATCATGGGAGTTCGAGAGCTTGGAAATTACGTAATTTACTTATAATTACCTTCATTTTGAAGCTATTTGAACTTGAAACAAATTAGAGCAACAGTAGAGAGCCATAAGATCATTCTAAGTGAAGAACTTCCCATTGTAGAATGGTTGTTGCTATTTGGCTTAATTAGTTGATCATGGGAGTTCACGAGCTTGAAAATCATGTAATTTATTTATAATTACCTTCACTTTATAGCAATTTGAACTTGAAACCTATTAGAGAAACAGTTGAGAGCCATAGAATCATTCTAAGTGAAGAACTTCCCATTCTAAGAATGCTTGTTTCCTTTTGGGTTAGTTAATTAATCATGGGAGTTGACGAGCTTGCAATCATCAAATTTTCTTACAATTATCCTCACTTTTATCCTGTTAGTTATTTGGAAAGATTAGACAGACGATAGAGAGCCATAAGATTAATTACTTGATCATGCGAGTTCCCAAGCTTGAAAATCATGTAATTTACTTATAATTACCTTCACTTTAAAGCTATTTGAACTTGAAACTTATTAGGGCAACAGTTGAGAGCCATAAGATCAATCTAAGTGAACAACTTGCCATTCTGAGAATTCTTGTTTCCATTTGGGTTAATTCTTTGATCGTAGGAGTTCACAAGCATGCAATCATCTAATTTTCTTCCAATTACTGCAATTTGATCCAATCAATCCTTTGGAAACATTAGAGAGATGGTAGAGAGCCATAAAATCATTCTAAGTGATGAACTTCCCATTCTTAGAATATTTCTTTCCATTTGGGTTAATTACATGATCATGGGAGTTCATCAGCTTGGATATCATGTATTTCACTTATAATTACCTTCACTTTGAAGCTATTTGATCTTGAAACGTGTTAGAGCAACAGTTGAGAGCCATAAGATCAGTCTAAGTGAAGAACTTCCCATTGTGAGAGTGTTTTTGCCATTTGGGTTCTTTACTTGATCATGGGAGTTCACAAGCTTGGAAATCTTCTAATTTACATATAATTACCTTCACATTGAAGTTATTTGAAATTGAAACCTATTAGAGCAACGGTTGAGGGCCATGAGATCATTTAATGTGAAGAACTTCCTATTCTAAGAATGCTTGTTGCCATTTGAGTTAATTAATTGATCATGGGAGTTCACGAGCATGCAATCATCAAATTTTCTTAAAATTATCCTCACTTTGATCCTATTAGTTCTTTGGAAAGATTAGAAAGACGGTAGAGAGCTATAAGATTATTCTAAGTGAACAACTTTTCATTCTAAGAATGTTTCTTGCCATGGGTTAGTAACTTGATCACGGGAGTTCACGAGCTTGAAAAATTACATAATTTACTTATAATTACCTTCACTTTGAAGCTATTGGAACTTGAAACCTATTAGAACAACAGTGAGAGCCATAAGATCATTCTAAGTGAAGAATTTCCCATTTTGAGAATGTTTCTTACCATTTGGGTTAATTACTTGATCATGGGTGTTCATGAGCTTGGAAATCATGTAATTTTCTTAGGATTACCTTCACTTTGATGCTATTTGAGCTACAAACCAATTAGAGCAATGTTAAAGAGGCATGTGAACTTCCCATTCTAAGAATGTTTATTGCCATTTGAGTTTATTACTTGATCATGGGACTTCGCAAGCATGCTATCATCTAATTTTCTTCCAATTATCCTCACTTTTATCCTATTAGTCCTTTGGAAGGATTAGAGAGATGGTAGAGAGCCATAAGATCATTCTAAGAATGTTTGCTTCCATTTGGGTTAATTACTTGATCGTGGGAGATTCCGAGCTTGGAAATCATGTAATTTACTTATAATTACCTTCACTTTGAAGTTATTTGAACTTGAAACATATTAGAGAGATAGTAGAGAGCCATAAGTTCATTCTAAGTGAAGAACTTCCCATTCTAAAAATGTTTGTTTCCATTTGCGTTAATTACTTGATCATGGGAGTTCCCGAGCTTGGAAATCATGTAGTTTATTTATAATTACATTCACTTTGAAGCTATTTGAACTTGAAACCTATTAGAGAGACGGTAGAGAGCCATAAGCTCATTCTAAGTGAGGAGTTTCCTATTCTAGGAATGCTTGTTTCCATATGGGTTAACTACTTGATGATGGGAGTTCAGGAGCTTGCAAGAATCTAGTTTTCTCTCAATTATCCTCACTATGATACTACTAGTCCTTTGCAAAGATTAGAGAGACGGTAAAGAGCCATAGGATCATTCTAAGTGAATAACTTCCCATTGTGAGAATGTTTTGTGCCATTTGGGTTAATTACTTGATCATGGTAGTTCACGAGCTTGGAAATTACATAATTTACTTGTTATTACCTTCACTTTGAAGCTATTTGAACTTGAAACCTGTTAGAGCAATGGTAGAGAGCCATACGATTATTCTAAGTGAACATCTTCCCATTCTGAAAATGTTTCTTGCTATTTGGGTTAATTACTTGATCATGGGAGTTCACGAGCTTGCAAATCAAGTTATTTACTTGATCGTGGGAGTTCACGAGCTTGCAAATCAAGTTATTTACTTATACCTTCACTTTAAAGCCATTTGAACTTGAAAGTAATTAGAGGAACTGTATAGAGCCATAAGATCATTCTAAATAAAGAAATTCCCATTTTAAGGATGCTTGTTTCCATTTGAGTTAATTACTTGATCATGGGAGCTCACGAGATTGCAATCATCTCATTTTCATCCAATTATCCTCACTTTGATCCTATTAATCCTTTGGAAAGATTAGAGAGACGGTAGAGAGCCATAAGATCATTCGAAGCAATGAACTTCCCATTCTGAGAATCTTTCTTTCCATTTGGGTTAATTATTTGATGATGGGAGTTTACGAGATTGGAAATCATGTATTTTACTTATAATTACCTTCACTTTATAGCAATTTGAGCTTGAAACCTATTAGAGCAACGGTTGAGAGCCATAAGATCATTCTAAGTGAAGAACTTCCCATTCTAAGAATGCATGTTTCCATTTGGGTTAATTACTTGATCATGGGAATCTTCTAATTTACATATAATTACCTTCACATTGAAGCTATCTGAAATTGAAACCTATTAGAGCAATGGTTGAGAGCCATGAGATCATTCTATGTGAAGAACTTCCTATTCTAAGAACGCTTGTTTCCATTTGGGTTAATTAATTGATCATGGGAGTTCATGAACATGCAATCATCTCATTTTGTTCCAATTGTTCTTACTTTGATCCTATTAGTCTTATGGAAAGATTAGAGAGACGGTAGAGAGCCATAAGATCATTTGAAGTGATGAACTTCCCATTCTGAGAATGTTTCTTTCCATTTGGGTTAATTACTTGATCATGAGAGTTCACGAGCTTGGAAATTATGTAATTTACTTAGAATTATCTTCACATTGAAGCTATTTCATGTTGAAGTATATTAGAGCAACGGTTGAGAGCCATGAGATCATTCTGAGTAGAGAACTTCCCATTCTAGGAATGGTTGTTTTCATTTGGGTTAATTACTTGATCATGGGAGTTCACAAGCTTGCAATCATCTCATTTTCCTCCAATTATCCTCACTTTGATCCTATTAGTCCTTTGGAAAGATTAAAGAGACGACAAAGAGTTGTAAAATCATTCGAAGTAATGAACTTACCATTCTGAGAATGTTTCTTACCATTTGGGTTAATTCTTTGATGTTGGGAGTTCACGAGCTTGGAAATCATGTATTTTACTTATAATTACCTTCACTTTGGAGCAATTTGATCTTGAAACATATTAGGGCAACGAGTAAGGGCCATAACATCATTCTAAGTGAAGAACTTCCAATTCAGAGAGTGTTTCTTGCCAATTGGGTTAATTACTTAATCATAGGAGTTCAAGAGCCTAGAAATCATGTATTTCACTTATAATTACCGTCACTTTGAAGCTGTTTGATCTTGAAACGTATTAGAGCAACAGTTGAGAGCCATCAAATCAGTTTAAGTGAAAAACATCCCATTGTGAGTGTTTTTTGACATTTGGGTTCTTTACTTGATCATTGGAGTTCACGAGCTTGGAAATCTTCTAATTTACATATAATTACCTTCACATTGAAGCTATCTGAAATCGAAACCTATTAGAGTAATGGTTGAGAGCCATGAGATCACTCTATGTGAATAACTTCCTATTCTAAGAACGCTTGTTTCCATTTGGGTTAATTAATTGATCATGGGAGTTCACGAACATGCAATCATCTCATTTTGTTCCAATTATCTTCACTTTGATCCTATTAGTACTTTGGAAATATTAGAGAGACGGTAGAGAGCCATAAGATCATTTTAAGTGAAGGATTTCCCATTTTGAGAATGTTTCTTTCCATTTTGGTTAATTACTTGATCATGAGAGTTCATGAGCTTGGAAATCATGTAATTTACTTATAATTACCTTCACATTGAAGCTATTTCATCTTGAAGCCTATTAGAGCAACGGTTGAGAGTCATGAGATCATTCTGAGCGGAGAACTTCCCATTCTAAGAATTGTTGTTTTCATTTGGGTTAATTACTTGATCATGGGAGTTCACGAGCTTGCAATCCTCTCATTTTCCTCCAATTATCCTCACTTTGATCCTATTTGTCCTTTGAAAAGATTAGAGAGACGACGAGAGCCGTAAGATCATTCGAAGTAATGAACTTCCCATTCTGAGAATGTTTTTTACCATTTGGGTTAATTCTTTGATGTTGGGTGTTCACGAGCTTAGAAATCATGTATTTTACTTATAATTACCTTCACTTTGGAGCAATTTGATCTTGAAACTTATTAGAGCAACGATTGAGAGCCATACGATCATTCTAAGTGAAGAACTTCCCATTCTAAGAATGCTTGTTTCCATTTGGGTTAATTACTTGATCATGTGAGTTCACAAGCTTACAATCATCTCATTTTCTTCCAATTATGCTCACTTTAATCCTATTAGTCCTTTGGTAAGATTAGAGAGACGATAGAGAGCCATAAGATCATTTGAAGTGATGAACTTCCCATTCTGACAATGTTTCTTTCCATTTGTGTTAATTACTTGATAATGGGAGTTCACAAGCTCGGAAATCATGTATTTTACTTATACTTACATTCACTTTTTAGCTGATTGATCTTGAGACCTATTATAGCTACGGTTGAGAGCCATGAGATCATTATAAGTGAAGAACTTCCCATTCTAAAAATGCATGTTTCGATTTGGGTTAATTACTTTATCATAGGAGTTCACGAGCTTGCAATCATCTCATTTTCTTCCAATTATCCTCACTTCGATCCTATTAATCCTTTGGAAAGATTAGAGAGACGGTAGAAAGCCATAAGATCATTCGAAGTAATGAACTTCCCATTTTGAGAATCTTTCTTTCCATTTGGGTTAATTATTTGATGATGAGAGTTTACGAGCTTGGAAATCATGTATTTTACTTATAATTACCTTCACTTTATAGCAATTTGAACTTGAAACCTATTAAAGCAACGGTTGAAAGAGATAAAGATCATTCTAAGTGAAGAACTTCCTATTCTAAGAATGCATGTTTCCATTTGGGTTAATTACTTGATCATGGGAGTTCACAAGCTTGCAATCATCTCATTTTCTTCCAATTATCCTCACTTTGATCCTATTAATCCTTTGGAAAGATTAGAGAGATGGTAGAGAGCCATAAGATCATTCAAAGTAATGAACTTCCCATTCTGAGAATGTTTCTTTCCATTTGGGTTAATTACTTGATGATGGGAGTTCACGAGCTTGGAAATCATGTATTTTATTTACTTACCTTCACTTTTAAGCTGATTGATCGTGAAACCTATTAGAGCTGGGTTGAGAGCCATATGATCATTCTAAGCGAAAAACTTCCTATTCTGAGAGTGTTTCTTGCCATTTGGGTGAACTACATGATCATGAGAGTTCACGAGCTCGCAATCATCTAATTTTCTTCCAATTAACCTCACCTTGATCATATTAGTCCTTTGGAAAGATTAAAGAGACAGTAGAAAGCCATAAGATCATTCTAAGTGAAGAACATCCCATTCTTAGAATGTTTCTTGGAATTTGGCTTAATTACTTGATCATGCGAGTTCACGAGCTTGCAATCATCTAATTTTTTGCTAATTATCCTCACTTTGATACTATTAGTCCTTTGGATAGATTAGAGAGATGGTAGAGAGTTATAAGATCATTCTAAGTTTAGAACTTCCCATTTTGAGAACCTTTCTTGCCATTTGGTTGAATTACTTGACCATGGGAGTTCACGAGCTTGGAAATCATGTAATTTACTTAATATTACCTTCACTTTGAAGCTAGTTGAACTTCAAACCTGTTAGAGCAACGGTTGAGGGCCATATAAGATCATTCTAAATAAACAACTTCCCATTCAAAGAATGTTTGTTTCCATTTGGGTTAATTACTTGATCATGGGAGTTCGCGAGATTGCAATCATCTAATTTTCTTTCAATTATCCGCACTTTGATCCTATTGGTCCTTTAGAAAGATTAGGGAGATGGTAGAGAGCCATAAAATCATTCGAAGTGATCAACTTGCCATTCTGAGAATGTTTCTTTCCATTTGGGTTAATTACTTGATGATGGTAGTTCATGAGCTTGAAAATCATGTATATTACTTATACTTACCTTCACTTTTAAGCTAATTGATCTTGAAATCTATTAGAGAAATCGTTGAGAGCCATACAATCATTCTAAGCGAAGAACTTCCTATTCTGAGAGTGTTTCTCACCATTTGGGTGAACTACTTGATCATGGGAGTTCACAAGCTTGTAATCATCTAATTTTCTTCCAATTAACCTCACTTTGATCAAATTAGTCGTTTGGAAAGATTAAAGAGACAGTAGAAAACCATAAGATCATTCTAAGTGAAGAACATCCCATTCTAAGAATGTTTCTTGTCATTTGGGTTAATTACTTGATTATGGAAGTACACGAGCACGCAATCATCTAATTTTCTTCCAATTATCCTCACTTTGATACTATTAGTCATCTGGAATGATTAGAGTGATGGAAGAGAGCCACAAGATCATTCGAAGTGATGAATTTCCCATTCTGAGAATGTTTCTTTCCATTTTGGTTAATTATTTGATGATGGGAGTTGACGAGCTTGGAAATCATGTATTTTACTTATAATTACCTTCACTTTGGAGCAATTTGATCTTGAGACCTATTGGAGCAACGATTGAGAGCCATAACATCATTCTAAGTGAAGAACTTCCCAATTTGAGAGTGTTTCTTGCAATTTGGGATAATTACTTGATCATGTTAGTGCACGAGCTTGCAAATCATGTAATTTACATTTCATTACCATCACATTGAAGCTATTTTATCTTGAAACCTATTAGAGCAATAGTTGAGAGCCATAAGATAATTCTAAGTGAGGAACTTCTCATTCTAAGAATACTTGTTTCCATTTGGATTAAATAAAGTGGTCATGGGAGTTCACGAGCTTGCAATCATCTAATTTTCTACCAATTATCCGCAATTTGATCCTATTAGTCCTTTGGAAACATTAAAGAGGCGGTAGAGAGCCATATGATCATTCTAAGTGATGAACTTCCCATTCTGAGAATGTTTCTTTCCATTTGGGTTAATTACATGGTCGTGGGAGTTCACGAGCTTGAATATCATGTATTTTACTTATTATTACCTTCACCTTCAATCTATTTGATCTTGAAACCAATTAGCGCATTGGTTGAGAGCCATAAGATCATTCTAAGCGAAAGAACTTCCCATTCGGAGTGTGTTTCTTGCCATTTGGGTTAATTACTTGATCATAGGAGTTCACAAGCTTGGAAATCATGTATTTCACTTATAATTACCTTCACTTTGAAGCTACTTGATCTTGAAACATATTAGAGTGACGGTTGAGAGCCATAAGATCAGTCTAAGTGAAGAACTTCCTATTCTAAGAATGCTTGTTTCCATTTGGGTTAATCACTTGATCATGGGAGTTCACGAGCTTGAAATCATCTCATTTTCTTCCAATTATACTCACTTTGATCCTATTAGTCCTTTGGATTGATTAGAGAGATGGTAGAGAGCCATAAAATCATTCGAAGTAATGAATTTCCTATTATGAGAATGTTTCTTTCCATTTGGGTTAATTATTTGATGATGGGAGTTCACGAGCTTGGAAATCATGTATTTTACTTATAATTACCTTCACTTTAAAGCAATTTGATCTTGAAATTATCTAATTTTCTTTCAATTATCCGCACTTTGATCCTATTAGTCCTTTGGAAAGATTAGGGAGACGGTAGAGAGCCATAAGATCATTTGAAGTGATCAACTTCCCATTTTGAGAATGTTTCTTTCCATTTGGGTTAATTACTTGATGATGGGAGTTAATGAGCTTGGAAATCATGTATTTTACTTATACCCTCACTTTTAAGCTGATCGATCTTGAAACCTATTAGAGCAACGGTTGACAGCCATATGATCATTCTAAGCGAAGAACTACCTATTCTGAGAGTGTTTCTTGCCATTTGGGTGAACTACTTGAACATGGGAGTTCGCGGGCTCGTAATAATCTAATTTTCTTCCAATTATCTCACTTTGATCATATTAGTCATTCAGAAAGATTAAAGAGACAGTAGAAAGCCATAAGATCATTCTAAGTGAAGAACATCCCATTCTAAGAATGTTTCTTCCATTTGAGTTAATTACTTAATTATGGAAGTTCATGAGCTTGGAAATCATGTATTTTATTTTTAGATACATTCACTTTATAGCAATTTGAACTTGAAACCTATTAGAGCAACGGTTGAGAGTCATAAGATCATTCTAAATGAAGAACTTCCCATTCTAAGAATGCTTGTTTCCATTTGGGTTAATTACTTGATCATAGGAGTTCACGAGCTTGTAATCATCTAATTTTCTTCTAATTATTATCACTTTGATCCAATTAGTCATTTGGTAAAATTAGAGACATGGTAGAGAGCCATATAAATGAAAAACTTCCTATTCTGAGAATGTTTCTTGCCATTTGGGCTAATTACTTGATCATGGGAGTTCACAAGTTAGGAAACAATGTAATTTACTCATTATTACCTTCACTTTGAAGCTACTTGAACTTGAAACCTATTAGAGCAACGGTTGAGAGCCATAAGATCATTCTAAGTGACGAACTTCCCAATATGAGAATGTTTGTTGCCATTTGGGTTAATTATTTGATCATGGGAGTTCCCGAGCTGGCAATCAACTAAGTTTCTTCCAATTATCCTCACTTTGATCCTATTAGTCCTTTGGAAAGGTTAGAGAGACAGTAGAGAATCATAAGATCATTCTAGTTTAAGAATTTCCCATTCTAAGAATGCCCGTTTTCATTTTCGTTAACTACTTGATCATGGGGTTTCATGTGCTTGCAATTATCTAATTTTCTTCTAATTATCCTCTCTTTGATCATATTAGTCATTTGGAAAGATTAGAGAGATGGTAGAGAGCCATAAGATGATTTGAACTTAAGAAGTTCCCATTTTGAGAGTGTTTCTTGCTATTTGGGTTAATTACTTGATCATGGGAGTTCATGAGATTGCAATCGTCTAATTCTCTTCCAATTATCCTCACTTTCATCCTATTAGTCCTTCGGAAAAATTAGAGAGAAGCTAGAGATCCATAAGATCATTGTTAGTGAAGAACTTCCCATTTTGAGACTGTTTCTTGCCATTTGGGTTAATTACATGATCATGGGAGTTCACGAGCTTGGAAATCATGAAATTTACTTATGATTAACTTCACCTTGAAGCCACTTGAACTTGAAACCTATTAGAGAAACGGTAGAGAGCCATAAGATCATTCTAAATGAAGAACTTCCCATTCTGAGAGTGTTTCTGGGCATTTGGGTTAATTCCTTGATCATGGGAGTTCATGAGCTTGGAAATCATGAAATTTACTTATAATTACCTCCACTTTGAAGCTATTTGAACTTGAAACCTATTAGAGCGACGGTTGAGAGCCACAAGATCATGCTAAGTGAAAAATTTCCCATTCTTAGAATGTGTTTTTCCATTTGGGTTAATTACTTGATCATGGGAGTTCACGAGCTTGCAATCATCTAATTTTCTTCCAATTATCCTGACTATGATCCTATTAGTCCTTTGGAAAGATTGGACAGACGGTAGAGACCCATAAGATTACTCTATGTGAAGAAGTCCCATTCTAAGAATTCTTGTTGCCATTTGGGTTAATTACTTAATTATGGAAGTTCACGAGCAGGCAATCATCTAATTTTCTTCCAATTATCCTAACTTTGATACTATTAGTCATCTGGAAAGATTAGAGAGACAGTAGAGAGCCATAAGATCATTCGAAGTGATGAACTTCCCATTCTGAGAATGTTTCTTGGAGTTTGGCTTAATTACTTGATCATGGGAGTTCCTGAGCTTGGATATTATGTAATGTACTTATAATTATCTTCACTTTGAAACTATTTGAACATGAGATCATTCTATGTAAAGAATTTCCCATTTTGAGAATGTTTCTTGCCATTTGGGTTAATTACTGGATCATGGGCGTTCATGAACATGCAATCATCTAATTTTCTTCCAATTATCCTCACTTTGATCCTATTAGTCCTTTGGAAAGATTAGAGAGACGGTAGAGAGCAAGAAGATCATTCTAAGTGAAGAACTTCCCATTCTGAGAATGTTTCTCGACATTTTGGTTAATTACTTGATCACGGGAGATCACAAACATGCAATCACCTAATTTTCTTCCAATTATCCTCACTTTGATCCTATTAGTCCTTTAAAAGAATTAGAGAGACAGTAGAGAGCCATAAGATCATTTTAAGTGAAGAACTTCCCATTTTGAGATTGTTTCTTTCCATTTATGTTAATTACTTGATCATGGGAGTTCATGAGCTTGGAAATCATGTAGTTTACTTTTAATTACAATAACATTGGAGCTTTTTGAACTTGAAACCTATTTGAGTAATGGTAAAGAGCCATAAGATCATTCTAAGTGAAGAACTTCCCATTGTAAGGATTGTTGTTACCATTTGGATTAATTACTTGATCATGGGAGTTCATCAGCTTGGAAATCATGTAATTTACTTATAACTTGAAACCTATTAGAGCAACTATTAAGAGCCATAAGATCATTCTAATTGAAGAACTTCCCATTCTAAGAATCCTTGTTTTCATTTGGGTTAATTACTTGGTTGTGGGAGTCCACGAGCTTGCAATCATCTAATTTTCTTTCAATTATTCTCACTTTGATCCCATTAGTCTTTTGGAAAGATTAGAAAGACGGTAGAGAGCCATAAGATCATTCTAATTGAAGAACTTCCCATTCTAAGAATCCTTGTTTTTATTTGGGTTAATTACTTGGTTGTGGGAGTCCACGAGCTTGCAATCATCTAATTTTCTTTCAATTATTCTCACTTTGATCCCATTAGACCTTTGGAAAGATTAGAAAGACGGTAGAGAGCCATAAGATCATTCTAAGTGAAGAACAACCCATTTTGAGAATGTTTTTTGTAGTTTTGGTTAATTACTTGATCATGGGACTTCATCAGCCTGGAAATCCTGTAATATACCTATAATTACCTTCACTTTGGTCCTATTTGTTCTTTGGAAAGATTAGAGAGACAGTGGAGAGCCATAAGATAATTCTAAGTGAAGAAGTTCCCATTCTGAGAATATTTCTAGAAATTTGGGTTAATTACTTGATCATAGGAGATCACGAATATGCAATCATCTAATTTTCTTCCAATTATCCTCACTTTGATCCTATTAGTCCTTTGATAAGATTAGAGCAACGGTGGAGAGCCATAAGATCATTCTAAGTGAAGAACTTCCCATTCTAAGAATGTTTCTTGAAATTTGGATTAATTACTTCATCATAGGAGATCACGAACATGCATTCATCTAATTTTCTTCCAATTATCCTCACTTCAATCCTATTAGTCCTTTGGAAAGATTAGAGAGATAGTGGAAAGCCATAAGATCATTCTAAGTGAAGAACTTCCACTTCTAAGAATGCTTGTTTCCATTTGCATTAATTACTTGATCATGGGAGATCACGAACATGCAATCATCTAATTTTCTTCTAATTATCCTCACTTTGATCCTATTAGTCTTTTGGAAAGATTAGTGAGACCGTAGAGAGCCATAAGATCATTCTAAGTGAATAACTTCCCATTCTGAGAATATTTATTGCCATTTGGGTTAATTACTTGATCATTGGAGTTCATGAGCTTTGAAATCATGTAATTTACTTATAATTATCTTCACTTTGAAGCTATAAGAACTTGAAACCTATTAAAGCAATAGTTGAGATCCATAAGATCATTCTAAGTTAAGAACTTCCGATTCTAAGAATGTTTGTTTCCATTTGGGTTAATTACTTGATCATGGGAGTTCACGAGCTTGGAAATCATGTAATTTACATTTAATTTCCTTCAAATTGAAGCTATTTGATCTTCAGACCTATTAGAGTAACGGTTGAGAGCCACAAGATCATTCTTAGTGAAGAACTTTCCATTCTAAGAATGGTCATTTCCTTTTGGGTTAGTAAATTGATCACGGGAGTTCATGAGCTTGCAATTATCAAATTTTCTTACAATTATCCTCACTTTGATCCTATTAGTCCTTTGGAAAGATTAGAGAGATGGTAGAGAGCCCCAAGATTATTTTAAGGGAACAACTTCCCATCCTAAGAATGTTTCTTGTCATTTACGTTAATTACTTGATCATGGGAGTTCATGAGCTTGGAAATTACATAATTTACTTATAATTACCTTCACTTTCAAGCTATTTGAACTTGAAACCTATTAGAGAGACAGTAGAGAGCCATAAGCTCATTCTAAGTGAAGAACTTCCCATTTTAAGAATGTTTGTTTCCATTTGCGTTAATTACTTTATCATGGGAGTTCAGGAGCTTGGAAATCATGTAATTTACTTATGATTACCATCACTTGGAAGCTATTTGAACTTAAAACCTATTAGGGCAATGGTTGAGAGCCATAAGATCATTGTAAGTGAATAACTTCCCATTCCAAGAATGCTTGTTTCCTTTTGGGTTAATTCTTTGTTGTGGGAGTTCATGAGCATGCAATCATCTAATTTTCTTCCAATTAATTGTACTTTGATCCAATTAGTCCATTGGAAACATTAGAGAGACGGTAGAGAGCCATAAAATCATTCTAAGTTATGAACTTCCCATTCTGAGAATATTTCTTCCCATTTGAGTTAATTACATGATCATGGGAGTTCACGAGCTTGGATATTATGTATGTTACTTATTATTACCTTCACTTCGAAGCTATTTGATCTTGAAACCAATTAGAGCATCGGTTGAAAGCCATAACATCATTCTAAGTGCTGAACTTCCCATTCTGAGAGTGTTTCATGCCATTTAGGATAATTACTTGATCAAGGGAGTTCACGAGCTTGCAAATAAGGTAATTTACATTTAATTACCTTCACAATGAAGCTATTTGATCTTGAAACATATTATTAGAGCAACGGTTGAGAGCTATAAGATCATTCTAAGTGAAGAACTTCCCATTCTAAGAGTGTTTCTTGCCATTTGGGCTAATCACTTGATCATGGGAGTTCACGAGCATGGAATCATCTAATTTTCATGCAATTATCGTCACGTTGATGTTGTTAGTCCTTTGGAAAGATTAGAGAGATGGTATAGAGCCATAAGATCATTCTAAGCGAAGAATTTTCCATTCTGAAAATATTTCTTGCCATTTGGGTTAATTACTTGATTATGGGAGTTCACGAGCCTAGAAATCATGTAATTTACTTATCATTATCTTCATTTTGAATCTATTTGAATTAAAACCTATTGGAGCAACGGTTGAGAGCCATAAGGCTACGTGGAGAACTTCCCGTTCTAAGAAAGTTTGTTGCCATTTGGGTTAATTACTTGAACATTGGAGTTCAGTGCTTGAAATCATGTAATTTGGAAATCATGTAATTTACAAGAACTATTTGGGTTAAATTCATGTAATTTACATTCACTTTGAAGCTATTTGAACTTGAAATCTATTAGAGGAACGATTGAGAGCCATAAGATCATTCTAAGTGATGAACTTCCCATTCTAGGAATGTTTGTTGCCATTTGGGTTAATTACTTCGTTATGAGATTTCACGAACATGCAATCATCTAATTTTCTTCCAATTATCCTCACTTTCATCCTTTTAGTCCTTTGGAAAGATTAGAGAGACGGTATAGAGCCATAAGATCATTCAAAGTGAAGAACTTTCCCTTTTGAGATTGTTTCTTTCCATTTCTATTAATTACTTCATAATTGGTGTTCACGAGCTTGGAAATCACGTAATTTTCTTGTAATTATCTTGAACTTCCCATTCTAAGAATGTTTGTTTCCATTTGGGTTACTTACTTGATCATGGGAGTTCACGAGCATGAAAACATGTAATTTACTTATGATTACCTTCACTTTGAAGTTATTTGAACTTGAAACCTATTAGAGTAATGGCTGAGAGCTGTAAGATCATTCTAAGTGAAGAACTTCCCATTCTGAGAATATTTCTTGCCATTTGGGTTAATTACTTCATCATGGGAGTTCATGAGCTTTGAAATAATATAATTTACTTATAATTATCTTCACTTTGAAGTTATAAGAACTTGAAACCTATTAAAGCAACGGTTGAGAGCCATAAGATCATTCTAAGTTAAGAACTTCCGATTTTAAGAATTTTTGTTTCCATTTGGGTTAATTACTTGATCATGGGAGTTCACATGCCTGAAAAGAATGTAATTTACTTATGATTATCTTCACTTTGAAGTTATTTGAACTTGAAACCTATTAGAGTAACGGTTGAGAGCCATAAGATCATTCTAAGTGAAGAACTTCCAATTCTAAGAATGTTTTTTTCCATTTGGGTAAATTAAAAGTTCACGAGCTTGCAATCATCTAATTTTCTTTCAATTATCCTCATCTTGATCCTATTAGTCCTTTGGAATGATTAGAGAGATGGTAGAGAGCCAAAGATCATTCTAAGTGAAGAACCTCCCATTCTAAGAATGTTTGGTTCCATTTGGGGTAATTACTTGATCATGGGAGTTCACGAGCTTGGAAATCATGTCATTTACTTATAATTACCTTCACCTTGAAGTTATTTGAATTTGAAACCTATTAGAGCAACGGTTGAGAGCCATAAGATCATTCTAAGTGAAGAACTTCCCATTGTACAAATGTTTGGTTCTATTTGGGTTAATTACTTGATCATGGGAGTTTAGAAGCTTGAAAATCATGTCATTTACCTATAATTACCTTCACCTTGAAGTTATTTGAACTTAAAACCTATTAGAGTATTGGTTGAGAGCCACAAGATCATTCTTAGTGAAGAACTTCCCATTCTAAGAATGGTCGTTTCCTTTTGGGTTAGTTAATTGATTATGGGAGTTCACGAGCTTGCAAATCATGTCATTTACTTACAATTACCTTCACCTTGAAGTTATTTGAGCTTGAAACCTATTGGAGTACCGGTTGAAAGCCGCAAGATCATTCTTAGTGAAGAACCTCCCATTCTAAGAATGTTTGATTGCATTTGGGTTAATTACTTGATCATGGGAGTTCACGAGCTTGGAAATCATGTCATTTACTTATAATTACCTTCACCTTGAAGTTATTTGAACTTGAAACCTATTAGAGTAACGGTTGAGAGCCAGAAGATCATTCTAAGTGAAGAACTTCCCATTGTACGAATGTTTGGTTCCATTTGGGTTAATTACTTGATCATGGGAGTTCACGAGCTTGGAAATCATGTCATTTACTTATAATTACCTTCACCTTGAAGTTATTTGAACTTGAAACCTATTAGAGCAACAGTTGAGAGCCGAAGATCATTCTAAGTGAAGAACTTCCCATTCTACGAATGCTTGCTTCCATTTGGGTTAATTACTTGATCACGGGAGCTCACGAGGTTGGATATCATGTAATTTACTTATGATTACCATCACTTTGAAGCTATTTGAATTTAACCCTATTGGAGCAGTGGTTGAGAGCCATGATATCATTCTAAGCGAAGAACTTCCCATTCTAAGAATACTTGTTTCCATAGGTGGATCATGTATTTGGTTGGCCATGCTACTTTGGAGGGAAATCATATGTTTTGGTGCTACTTCCAAAGGTGATATTTGCATTTTGAGTGCTGGCCTGTGTGAATTGATGCATGTGTGGGTGAGTGATGTACGTGGGATAGATGTTGAAGGTTAAAGAAAACCAAATATAAGATAGATTACAATCGCCACCAACTGAGAATAAAGAATAGAATTGACGAAATTCAATACCAAGGCTTAAGGGACAAACCACTTGCCAAGGATAAAAGAACCACCAAGGCCTAAAGGAAAACCCATCAATTGAGGATAAAGTGCTTCTTGACTCACCACTGAGGAGTAATCCACACTCCAAGGATAAAGAGACCGAATTTGTCTCTCATGATTGGGAGGCTTCCTCTATTTATAGGATAAATAATAACCTAGACTTTTTTCAAAAATAGAACTAGCATATCAAGAAAGTAAATCTAACCTAGGCTCTTTCCAAAAATACAACTAGCATATCAATAAAATAATTTTAAGTGAAGAACCTACCATTCTAAGAGTCTTTTCTTGCCATTTGGGTTAATTACATGATCATGGGAATTCACAAGCTTGCAATCGTCTATTTCTCTTTCAATTACCTTCCCTTTAATCCTATTAGCTCTTTCGAAAAATTAGAGAAGTTGTAGAGGGTCATAAGATCAACCAAAGGGAAGAACTTCCAATTTTGAGAATGCTTCTTATCATTTTGGTTAATTACTTGATCTTGGGAGTTCATGGGCTTGGAAATCATGTAATTTACTTATAATCACCTTCACTTTGAAGTTATTTGGGCTTGGAAAGTATTAGAACAATTGTTGAGAGCTGTAAGATCATTCTAAGTGAAAAACCTCTCATTCTAAGAGTCTTTGTTGCCATTTCGATTAATTACATGATCATGGGAGTTCACGAGCTTGCAATCATCTAATTTGCTTTCAATTACCTTCCCTTTGATCCTATTAGCCCTTTGGAATGATAAAAGAGAAGTGGTAGGGGGCTATAAGATCAACGAAATGAAGGAACTTCCAATTTTGAGAGTGCTTCTTATTATTTCGTTTAATTTCTTAATCTTGGGAGTCACTGGCTTGGAAATCATGTAATTTACTTATAATTACAATCACTTTGAAGCTATTAGCGCTTCGAAAGTATTAGAGCGACAGTTGAGAGCCATTATATAATAGAAAGTAAAGAACCTCCCATTCTAAGAGTGTTTGTTGCCATTTCGGTTAATTACATGATAATGGGAGTTCACAAGCTTGGAACCATGTAATTTGTTTTCAATTACCTTCACTTTCAAGCTATTAGCTCTTTGAAAAGATTAGAGAAGTGGTGGTACAAGGCCATAAGATCAACCAAAGGGCAGAACTTCCAAGTCTGAGAATGCTTCTTATCATTTCGGTTAATTACTTGATCTTGTGAGTTCATGGGTTTGGAAATCATGTAATTTACTTATAATTACAATCACTTTGAAGCTATTAGCACTTCGAAAGTATTAGAGCGACAGTTGAGAGCCATTATATAATTCTAAGTAAAGAACCTCCCATTCTAAGAGTGTTTGTTGCCACTTCGGTTAACTACATGATAATGGGAGTTCACAAGCTTGCAACCATGTAATTTGCTTTCAATTACCTTCACTTTCATGCTATTAGCTCTTTGGAAAGATTAGAGAAGTGGTACAAGGCCATAAGATCAACCAAAGGGAAGAACTTCCAAGTCTGAGAATGCTTCTTATCATTTTGGTTAATTACTTGATCTTGTGAGTTCATGGGCTTGGAAATCATGTAATTTACTTATAATTACCTTCACTTTCAAGCTTTTTGAGCTTGGAAATAATTAGAGCAACGGTTGAGAGTCATAAGATCATTCTATGTCAAGAACCTCCCATTCTAAGTGTGTTTGTTGCCATTTGGGTTACTTACTTGATCATGGGAGCTCATGAGCCTGCAATCATCTAATTTGTATTCAATTACCTTCACTTTGATCTTATTAACTCTTTGGAAAGATTAGAGAAGAGGTAGCGGGCCATAAGATCAACCAAAGGGAGGAACTTCCTATTCTGAGAATGCTTCTAATCATTTCGGTTGATTGCTTGATCTTGGGAGTTCACGGGCTTGAGAATCATGCAATTTACTTATAATTACCTTCACTTTGAAGCTATTTGAGTTTGGAAAGTATTAGAGCAACAGTTGAGAGCCATAAAATTATTCAAAGTGAAGAACCCCCCATTCTAAGAGTGTTTGTTGCCATTTGGGTTAGTTACTTGGTCATGGGAGTTCACAAGATTGCAATCATGTAACTTACTTTCAATTACCTTCACTTTGATCCTATTAGCTCTTGGGAAAGATTATTGAAGTGGTAGGGGGCTATTCAACCAAAGGTATGAACTTCCTATTCTGATAATGCTTCTAATCATTTCGGTTAATTGCTTGACCATGGGAGTTCACGGGCCTAAAAATCATGAAATTTTCAATCATGTATTCTAAGAATGCTTGTTTCCATTTGGATTAATTACTTGAGAATGGGAGTTCATGAACATGCAATCATCTCATTTTATTCAAATTATCCTCACTTTGATCCTATTAGTACTTTGGAAATATTAAAGAGACGGGAGAGAGCCATAAGATCATTCTAAGTGAACGACTTCCCATTTGAGAATATTTCTTTCCATTTGGGTTAATTACTTGATCATGAGAGTTCACGAGCTTAAAAATCATGTAATTTACTTAGAATTATCTTCACATTGAAGCTATTTCATGTTGAAATCTATTAGAGCAACGGTTGAGAGCCATGAGATCATTATGAGTGGAGAACTTCCCATTCTAAGAATGGTTGTTTTCATTTGGGTTAATTACTTGATCATGAGAGTTCACGAGCTTGCAATCATCTCATTTTCCTCCAATTATCCTCACTTTGATCCTATTAGTCCTTTGGAAAGATTAGAGAGACGATAGAGAGCCATAAGATCATTCGAAGTAATGAACTTCCCATTCTAAGAGTGTTTCTTATGATTTGGCCTAATTCTTTGATGTTGGGAGTTCACGAGCTTGGAAATCATGTATTTTACTTATTAGAGCAATTTGATCTTGAAACATATTAGAGCAATGGGTGAGGGCCATAACATCATTCTAAGTGAAGAACTTCCCATTCGGAGAGTGTTTTTTGCGAATTGGGTTAATTATTTGATAATAGAGTTCACGAGCCTGGAAATCATGTATTTCACTTATAATTACCTTCACTTTGAAGCTGTTTGATCTTGGAACGTATTAGAGCAACGATTGAGAGCCATCAAATCAGTCTAAGTGAAGAACTTCCCATTGTGAGAGTGTTTTTTACCACTTGGGTTCTTTACTTGATCATAGGAGTTCACGAGCTTGGAAATATTCTAATTTACATATAATTACCTTCACATTGAAGCTATCTGAAATTGAAACCTATTAGAGCAATGGTTGAGAGCCATGAGATCATTCTATATGAAGAACTTCCTATTCTAAGAACGTTTGTTTCCATTTGGGTTAATTAATTGATCATGGGAGTTCACAAACATGCAATCATCTCATTTTGTTCCAATTATCCTCAATTTGATCCTATTAGTACTTTGGAAATATTACAGAGACGGTAGAGAGCCATAATATCATTCTAAGTGAAGGTCTTCCCATTCTGAGAATGTTTTTTTCCATTTGGGTTAATTACTTAATCATGAGAGTTCACGAGCTTGGAAATCATGTAATTTACTTATAATTACCTTCACATTGAAGCTATTTCATCTTGAAGCCTATTAGAGCAATGGTTGAGAGTCATGAGATCATTTTGAGTGGAGAACTTCCCATTCTAAGAATTGTTGTTTTCATTTGGGTTAATTACTTGATCATGGGAGTTCACGAGCTTGCAATAATCTCATTTTCCTCCAATTATCCTCACTTTGATCCTATTAGTCCTTTGGAAAGATTAGAAAGATGACAGAGAGCTGTAAGATCATTCGAAGTAATGAACTTCCCATTCTAAGAATGTTTCTTATCATTTGGGTTAATTCTTTGATGTTGGGAGTTCACGAGCTTAGAAAGCATGTATTTTGATTATAATTACCTTCACTTTGGAGCAATTTGATCTTGAAACATATTAGAGCAATGGGTGAGGGCCATAACATCATTCTAAGTGAAGATATTCCCATTCTGAAAGTCTTTCTTGCCATTTAGGTTAATTACTTGATCATGGGAGTTCACGAGCTTGCAAATCAGGTAATTTACTATTAATTACCTTCACAATGAAGCTATTTGATCCTGAAACCTATTAGAGCAACGCTTGAGAGCCATGAGATCATTCTATGTGAAGAACTTCCCATTCTATGAATGCTTGTTTCCATTTGGGTTAATTACTTGAACATTGGAGTTCACGTAAATGCAATCATCTCATTTTGTTCCAATTATCCTTACATTAATCCTATTAGTCCTTTGGAAAGATTAGAGAGATGGTAGGGAGAACTTCCCAATTTGAGAATGTTTCTTTCCATTTTGGTTAATTACTTGATCATGAGAGTTCACGAGCTTGGAAATCATGTAATTTACTTATAATTGCCTTCACTTTGAAGCTATTTGGTCGTGAAACCTATTAGAGCAACGGTTGAGAGCCACAAGATCATTCTAAGTGATGAACTTCCCATTCATAAGATCATTCTTAGTGAAGAACTTCCATCCTAAGAATGCTCGTTTCCTTTTGGGTTAGTTAATTGATCATGGGAGTTCATGAGCTTGCAATCATCAAATTTTCTTACAATTGTCCTCACTTTGATCTTGTTAGTTCTTTGGAAAGATTAGAAAGACGATAGAGAGCTATAAGATTATTCTAAGTGAACAACTTTCCATTTTGAGAATGTTTCTTACCATGGGTTAGTAACTTTATCACGGGAGTTCACGAGCTTGAAAAATTACATAATTTACTTATAATTACCTTCAGTTTGAAGCTATTGGAACTTGAAACCTATTAGAACAACGGTAGAGAGCCATAAGATCATTCTAAGTGAAGAACTTCCCATTCTGAGAATGTTTCTTACCATTTGGGTTAATTACTTGATCATGGGTGTTCATGAGCTTGGAAATCATGTAATTTTCTTACGATTACCTTCACTTTGATGCTATTTGAACTACAAACCAATTAGAGCTATGTTAAAGAGGCAGAATATCATTCTAAGTGAAGAATCTCCTATTCTAAGAATGTTTATTGCCATTTGAGTTAATTACTTGATCATGGGACTTCGCAAGCATGCTATCATCTAATTTTCTTCCAATTATCCTCACTTTTATCCTATTAGTCCTTTGGAAGGATTAGAGAGATGGTAGAGAGCCATAAGATCATTCTAAGAATGTTTGCTTCCATTTGGGTTAATTACTTGATCGTGGGAGATTCTGAGCTTGGAAATCATGTAATTTATTTATAATTACCTTCACTTTGAAGCTATTTGAGCTTGAAACCTATTATAGAGACGATAGAGATCCATAAGTTCATTCTAAGTGAAGAACTTCCCATTCTAAAAATGTTTGTTTCCATTTGCGTTAATTACTTGATCATGGGAGTTCCTGAGCTTGGAAATCATGTAATTTACTTATAATTACCTTCACTTTGAAGCTATTTGAACTTGAAACCTATTAGAGACACGGTAGAGAGCCATAAGCTCATTCTAAGTGAAGAACTTCCTATTCTAAGAAAGTTTGTTTGCATTTGCGTTAATTACTCTATCATGGGAGTTCAGGAGCTTGTAAATCTTGTAATTTACTTATGAATACCATCACTTGGAAGCTATTTGAACTTGAAACTTATTAGGGCAACGGTTGAGAGCCATAAAATCAATCTAAGTGAACAACTTCCCATTCCAAGAATGCTTGTTTCCATTTGGGTTAATTCTTTGATCGTGGGAGTTCACGAGCATGCAATCATCTAATTTTCTTATAATCACCTTCACTTTGAAGCTATTTGTTCTTGAAACCTACTAGAGCAATGGTTGAGAGCCATGAGATCATTCTAAGTGAAGAATTTCCCATTATGAGAGTTTTTCTTGCCATTTGGGATAATTACTTGATCATAGGAGTTCATGAGCTTGGAAATCAAGTAATTTACTTAAAATTACCTTCAATTAGAGAGACGGTAGAGAATGTTTCTTGCCATTAGGGTTAACTACTTGATCATGGAAGTTCATGAGCTTGGGAATCTTGTAATTTACTTATATTTACCTTAACTTTGAGGCTAGTTGAAGTTGAAACCTATGAGAGGAACGGTTGAGAGTCATAAGATCATTCTAAGTGAAGAACTTCTCATTCTAAGAATGCTTGTTTCCATTTCTTGGCAGAATGAATCGGGAAATTGCTGATTTTTTTTTACTTCAACCTTATTGGTCCTTTGAAGATGTTTGCAAACTGGCCATGAAAGTCAAGAAATAATTGAAGAGTAGCAATGGGTTTCCTTCTAGAATGTCACAAAAATGACATCCTAATTTGAGGGTGCTTTCTCAAGCAATGTCGAGATTGTGTTGATAAAAGACAAAGGCAAGGAGAAGTTTTCGGTGTCCTCCAAAGAACTCTAAATGAAACGTCAAGGTGATGCAAGGAAATGCATTAAGTGTTAATGCTATAGGCATTTACAAACTAATTGGCACTTTAAGAAGATGAGAACAATCCGAACCAAAATGGTTCTGAGTCTGAAAAAGAAGAGAAGATCATGGAGAAAGTTGATGATGGGGAGTTATTGGTCATCTACAGAGAATTGCATGTCAAAGTTTCTCCTGATGAGAATTGGGTAAAGGGAGATCATATTTCACACCCGTTGTACTATTAATGGGAAGTTTGTTCAGTCATTATTGGGAGCGCTAGTTGTGCCAACATTGCTTCAATGACCTTGGTCGACAAGTAGCTTTCGACAACTAAACATCTTCAACTAATGGCTTAGTTAAGGAAATAATTTCAAGGTAAACAAGCAAGCTCACATCATTTTTTATTGGGAAGAATTATTGAGATCAAGCTCTTTGTGATGTGATTCCTATGTATGCATATCACTTGTATGGCAATATGATAGAAATGTTGTGCATGATGGGCATAAGATCCTTCCATGATAGATAAAAATCAACTTGGGGAGGGAAATACAAGTAAGGAAAATCTTTTCTTGAGGGAAACATGGATTGAAAGAGCCATTTGCAAACAAAAGAATGTCTATGCTTTCAACTACCTTCACTTTGAACCTATTAGCTCTTTGGAAAGATTAGAGAAGTGGTAGAGGGCCATAAAATGAACCAAAGTGAAGAACTTCCATTTTTTGAGAATACTTCTTATCCTTTGAGTTAATTGCTTGATCTTGAGAGTTCACGGGCTTGCATATCATGTACTACACCTACAATTACCTTCACTTTGAATCTATTAGGGCTTAGAAAGTATTAGAGCAACAGTTGAGAGCCATAAGATCATTTCAAGTGAAGAACCTCCCATTCTAAGAGTGTTTGTTGCAATTTGGGTTAATTACATGATCGTGGGAGTTCACGAGCTTGCAATCACATTATTTGCATTCAATTACCTTCACTTTGATCCTATTACCTCTTTGGAAAGATTAGAGAAGTGGTAGAGGGCCATACGATTAACCAAAGGGAAGAACTTCCAATTCTGTGAATGCTTCTTATCATTTGAGTTGATTGCTTGATTTTGAGAGTTCACGAGCTTGGAAATCATGTAATTCACTTATAATTTCCTTCACTTTGAAGCTATTTGAGCTTGGAAAGAATTAGAGCAATGGTTGAGAGCCAAAAGATCATTCTAAGTGAAGAACCTCGCATTCGAAGAGTGGTTGTTGCCATTTAGGTTAATTACATGATCATGGGAATTCACGAGCTTGCAATAACCTTATTTGCTTTCAATTACCTTCACTTTGATCCTATTAACTCTTTGGAAAGATTATAGGAGTGGTAGAGGGCCATAAGATCAACCAAAGGGAGAACATCCAATTTTGACAATGCTTTTTATCATTTGAGTTAATTGCTTGATCTTGGGAGTTCACAGGCTTGTAAATCATGTAATTTGCTTGTAATTACCTTCACTTTGAAGTGATTCGGGGTAGAAAGGTATTAGAGCAATGATTGAGAGCCATTATATAATTTTAAGTGAAGAACCTCTCATTCTAAGAGTCTTTGTTGCCATTTGGGTTAATTACATGATCATGGGAGTTCACAAGCTTTTAATCATTTAGTTTTCTTTCAATTACCTTCTCTTTGATCCTATTAGCTCTTTGGAAAGATTAGAGAATTTGTGGAGGGCCATAAGATCAACCAACCAAAGGGAAGGACTTCCAACTGTGAGAATGCTTTTTATCATTTTGGTTAATTACTTGATCTTAGGAGTTCACGGCCTTGGAAATCATGTAATTTACTTATAATTACCCTCACTTTTGAAGCTATTTGAGCTTGGAAAGTATTATGGCTACGGTTGAAAGCCGTAAGATCATTCTAAGTGAAGAACCTTATATTCTAAGAGTCTTTGTTGCCATTTGGGTTAATTACATGATCATGGGAGTTCTGAGCTTTCAATCATCTATTTTTCTTTCAATTACCTTCCCTTTGATCCTATTAGCTCCTTGGAAAGATTAGAGAAGTTGTAGAGGACCATAAGATCAACCAAGGGGAAGAACTTCCAATTCTAAGAATGCTTCTTATCATTTCAGTTAATTGTTTGATCTTGGGAGTTCACAGGCTTGGAAATCATGTAATTTACTTATAATTAGCTTCACTTTGAAGCTATTTGAGCTTGGAAATAATTAGAGCAATGGTTGAGAGCCAAAAGATCATTCTAATTGAAGAAGCTCCCATTCTAAGAATGTTTGTTGCGATTAGGGTTAATTATTTGACCTCGGGAGTTCATGAGCATGTCGATAATATAATTTACTTGTAACTATCATAATTTTGCTTCGATTATTACTTATCGTAAGACAAGACCAGTGGTTGAGAACAACATGATCATTCTAAGAGAAAACATTCCCATTTTGAGAGTGTTTGTTGCCATTTGGGTTAATTACTCAATCATGGGAGTTCATGAGCTTGCAATCATTTAATTTTCATTCAATTACCTTCACTTTGATCTTATTAGCTCTTTGGAAAGAATAGAGAAGTGGTAGAGAGCTATAAGAAGAACTCAACCAATTTGGGTTAATTGAAGAACATCACTTATAATTTCCTTCATTTTGAAGCTATTTGAGCTTGGAATGAATTTTTATCATTTAAGTGAAGAACCTAATTGCTTGATCTTGGGAGTTGCAATCACCTTATTTGCTTTCAATTACCTTCACTTTGATCCTATTAACTCTTTGAAAAGATTATAGGAGTGGTAGAGGGCCATAAGATCAACCAAAGGGAAGAACATCTTGTGAAATCATCATTTGAATTTAGTTCTTATAATTACCTTCACTTTGAAGCGATTCGCAATGATTAGGCCATTATATAATTTTAAGGAAGAACCTCTCATTCTAAGAGTCTTTGCTGCCATTTGGGTTAATTACATGATCATGGGAGTTCACAAGCTTTTAATCATTTATTTTTCTTTCAATTACCTTCCCTTTGATCCTATTAGCTCTTTGGAAATATTAGAGAATTTGTGGAGGGCCATAAGATCAACCAACCAAAGGGAAGGTCTTCCAACTGTGAGAATGCTTTTTATCATTTTGGTTAATTACTTGATCTTAGGAGTTCACGGGCTTGGAAATCATGTAATTTACTTATAATTACCTTCACTTTTGAAGCTATTTGAGCTTGGAAAGTATTATGGCTACGGTTGAAAGCCGTAAGATCATTCTAAGTGAAGAACCTCACATTCTAAGAGTCTTTGTTGCCATTTGGGTTAATTACATGATCATGGGAGTTCTGAGCTTTCAATCATCTATTTTTCTTTCAATTACCTTCCCTTTGATCCTATTAGCTCCTTGGAAAGATTAGAGAAGTTGTAGAGGGTCATAAGATCAATCAAAGGGAAGAACTTCCAATTCTAAGAATGCTTCTTATCATTTCAGTTAATTGCTTGATCTTGGGAGTTCACAGGCTTGGAAATCGTGTAATTTACTTATAATTAGCTTCACTTTGAAGCTATTTGAGCTTGGAAATAATTAGAGCAACGGTTGAGAGCCAAAAGATCATTCTAATTGAAGAAGCTCCCATTCTAAGAATGTTTGTTGCGATTAGGGTTAATTATTTGACCTCGGGAGTTCATGAGCATGTCGGTAATATAATTTACTTGTAACTATCATCATTTTGCTTCAATTAGTACTTGTCATAAGACAATACCAGTGGTTGAGAACAACATGATCATTCTAAGAGAAAACATTCCCATTCTGAGAGTGTTTGTTGCCATTTGGGTTAATTACTCAATCATGGGAGTTCATGAGCTTGCAATCATCTAATTTTCATTCAATTACCTTCACTTTGATCTTATTAGCTCTTTGGAAAGAATAGGGAAGTGGTAGAGAGCCATAAGAACAACCAAAGGGAAGAACTTCCAGATTTGAGAATGCTTCTTACCATTTGGGTTAATTGCTTGACCTTGGGAGTTCACGGGCTTGGAAATCAAGTAATTTACTTATAATTATCTTCACTTTGAAGCTATTTGAGTTTGGAAAGTATCAGAGCAATGGTTCAAAGTCATAAGATCATTATAAGCGAAGAACCACCCATTCTTAGAGTGATTGTTGCCATTAGGGTTAATTACTCGATCACGGGAGTTCATGAGCTTGTAATCATCTAATTTGCTTTCAATTACCTTCACTTTGATCCTATTAGCTCTTTGAAAAGATTAGAGAAGTGAGAGAGCCATAAGATCAACCAAAAGAAAGCACTTCCAATTCTGAGAATGCATAAATCATTTCGGTTAATTGCTTGATCTTGGGAGTTCAAGGTCTTGGACATCATGTAATTTACTTATAATTACCTTCACTTTGAATCTTTCTGGGCTTGGAAAGTATTAGAGTAATGGTTGAGACCAATAAGCTCATTCTAAGTGAAGAACCTCCCATTTTAAGAGTCTATGTTGCCATTTGGGTTAATTACATGATCATGGGAGTTCATGTGCTTGCAATCATCTTAATTGCTCCCAATTACCTTCACTTTGATCCTATTAGCTCTTCGGAAAGATTAGAGAAGTGGTAGAGGGCTATAAGATCCACCAGAGAGAAGAACATCTAATTATGTAAATGTTTTTTATTATTTAAGCTAATTGCTTGATTTTGGGATTTCACGGGATTGTAAATCATGTAATTTACTTAGAATTACCTTCACTTTGAAGTGATTAGGGCTTGGAAGGTATTAGAGCAACGATTGAGAGCCATTATATAATTCCAAGTGAAGAATCTTTCATTCTAAGAGCCTTTGTTGCCATTTGGGTTAATTACATGATCATGAGAGTTCACGATCTTGCAATCATCTAATTTGCTTTCAATTAGCTTCACTATGATTCTATTAGCTCTTTGGAAAGGTTAGAGAGGTGGTAAAGCGCCACAAGAACAACCAAAGGGAAGAACTTCCAATTTTGAGAATGTTTCTTATCAGTTGAGTTAATTGCTTGATCTTGGCAATTCACGGGCTTGCAAATCATTTAATTTACTCCTAATTACCTTCACTTTGAAGCTATTGGGCTTGGAAAGTATTAGAGCAATGGTTCATAACCATTATATAATTCTAATTGAAGAACCTCTCGTACTAAGAGTGTTTGTTGCCATTTGAGTTAATTACATGATCATGGGAGTACACAAGCTTGCAATCGCCTTATTTGCTCCCAGAATGATCTATTAGCTCTTTGGAAATATTAGAGAAGTGGTAGAGGACCATAAAATCCACCAAAGGGAAGAATATCCAATTCTGACAATGTTTTTTATTATTTGAGTTAATTGCTTGATCTTGGGAGTTCACTTTGTAAATTATTTAATTTACATAGTTACCTTTACTTTGAAGCGATTAGGGCTTGGAAGGTATTAGAGCAATGGTTGAGAGCCATTATATAATTCTAAGTGAAGAATATCTGATTCTAAGAGTCTTTGTTACCATTTGGGTTAAATGCATGATCATGGGAGTTCATGAGCTTTTAATCATCTAATTTCTATCTAATATCTTCACTTTCATGCTATTAGCTTTTCGGTAAGATTAGAGAAGTGGTAAAGGGCTATAAGATCAACCAAGGGGAAGAACATCCAATTCTGACAATGATTTTTATCATTTAAGTTAATTGCTTGATCTTGGGAGTTCACGATCTTGTAAATCATATAATTTACTTATAATTACCTTCACTTTGAAGCTATTTAGGCTTGGAAAGTATTAGTCCAATTCTGAGAATGCTTCTTATCATTTCGGTTAATTACTTAATCTTGGGAGTTCATGGGCTTGGAAATCATGTTATTCACGTATAATTACCTTCGCGTTAAAGCTGTTTGTGCTTGGAAAGTATTATAGCTACGGTTGAGAGCGATAAGATCATGCTAAGTGGAGAACCTCTCATTCTAAGAGTGTTTGTTGCCATTTGGGTTAATTACATGATCATGGGAGTTCACGAGCTTACAATCATCTATTTTTCTTTCAATTACCTTCCCTTTGATCCTATTAGATCTTTCAAAAAATTAGAGAAGTTGTAGAGGGCCACAAGATCAACCAAAGGGAAGAACTTCCAATTCTGAAAATGCTTCTTATCATTTGAGTTAATGGCTTGATCTTGGGAGTTCATGGGGTTACAAATCATGTACTTTACTTATAATTACTTTCACTTTGAAGGTATGAGGGCTTGGAAAGTATTACAATAACGGTTGAGAACCATAAGATCATTCTAAGTGATGAAACTCTCATTCTAAGAGTGTTGGTTGCCATTTGAGTCATTACAGGATCGTGGGAGTTCACAAGCTTGCAATCATCTAATTTGCTTTCAATTAACTTCATTGTGATTCTATTAGCACTTTGGAAAGATTAGAGAAGTGGTAGAGAACCATAAGATAAATCAAAGGGAAGAACTTCCAATTATGAGAATGCTTCTTATCATTTTAGCTAATTGCTTGGTCTTGGGAATTCACGGGCATGGAAATCATTTAATTTACATATATTTACCTTCACTCTAAATCTATTTGAGCTTGGAAAGTATTATAGCTATGATTGAGAGCGATCAGATCATTCTAAGTGAAGAACCTCCCATTGTAAGAGTTTTTGTTGCCATTTCGATTAATGACATGATCATGGGAGTTCAAGAGCTTGCAATCATCTATTTTTCTTTCAACTACCTTCCATTTCATCCTATTAGCTCTTTGGAAAGATTAGAGAAGTTGTAGAGGGCCATAAAATCAACCAAAGGGAAGAACTTCAAATTCTGACAATGCTTCTTATCATTTTGGTTAATTGCTTGATCTTGGGAGTTCACGGGCTTGGAAATCATGTAATTTACTTATAATTACGCTCACATTGAAGCTATTTGGGCTTGGAAAATATTAGAGCAACGATTGAGAGCCATCAGATCATTCTAATTGAAGAACGTCCCATTCTATGAGTGTTTCCTGCCATTTGGGTTAATTACATGATCATGAGAGTTCACGAGCTTGCAATCATCTATTTTTCTTTCAATTACTTTTCCTTTGATCTTATTAGCTCTTTGGAATTAGAGGACCATAAGATCAACCAAAGGGAAGAACTTCCAATTCAGAGACTACTTCTTATCATTTCGGTTAATTGCTTGATCGTGGGAGTACATGGGCTTTGAAATCATGTAATTTACTTATAATTACCTACACTGTGATGCTATTTGAGCTTGGAAAGTATTCAAGCAATGGTTGAGAGCTATTAGATCATTCTAAGTGAAGAACCTCTCATTCTAAGAGTGTTTTTTTTCCATTTGGATTAACTACATGATCATGGGAGTTCACAAGCTTGAAATTGTCTTTTTTCTTTCAATTAGCTTCCCTTGGATCCTATTAGCTCTTTGGAATAATGAGAGAAGTGGTAGAGGGCCATAAGATCAACCAAAGGGAAGAACATCCAATTCTGACAATGCTTTTTCTCATTTTAGTTAATTACTTGATCTTGAGAGTTCATGGGCTTGTAAATCATGTAATTTACTTATAATTACCTTCACTTTGAAGCTATTTGAGCTTAGAAAATATTAGAGCAATGGTTGAGACCAATAAGATCATTCTAAGTGAAGAACCTATCATTCTAAGAGTCTTTCTTGCTATTTGGGTTAATTACATGATCGTGGGGGTTTACAAGCTTGCAATCATCTATTTTTCTTTCAATTACCTTCCCTTTAATCCTATTAGCTCTTTCAAAAAATTAGAGAAGTTGTAGAGGGCCATAATATCAACCAAAGGGAAGAACTTCTAATTTTGAGAATGCTTCTTATCATTTTTGTTAATTACTTGATCTTGGGAGTTCATGGGCTTGGAAATCATGTAATTTACTTATAATTACCTTCACTTTGAAGTTATTTGGGCTTGGAAAGTATTAGAACAATGGTTGAGAGCTATAAGATCATTCTAAATGAAAAACCTCTCATTCTAAGAGTCTTTGTTGCCATTTCGATTAATTAATTACATGATCATGGGGCCATAAGATCAACGAAAGGAAGGAACTTCCAATTTTGAGAATGCTTCTTATTATTTCATTTTATTTCTTAATCTTGGGAGTCACAGGCTTGGAAATCATGTAATTTACTTATAATTACAATCACTTTGAAGCCATTAGGGCAATGGTTGAGAGCCATTAGATAATTCTAAGTAAAGAATCTCCCATTCTAAGAGTGTTTGTTGCCATTTTGGTTAATTACATGATAATGGGAGTTCACGAGCTTGCAACCCTCTAATTTGCTTTCAATTACCTTCACTTTCATGCTAATAGCTCCTTTGAAAGATTAGAGAAGTGGTACAGGGCCATAAGATCAACTAAAGGGAAGAACTTCCAAGTCTGAGAATGTTTCTTATCATTTCGGTTAATTACTTGATCTTGTGAGTTCATGGGCTTGGAAATCATGTAATTTACTTATAATTACCTTCACTTTCAAGCTTTTTGAGCTTGGAAAGAATTACAGCAACGGTTGAGAGTCATAAGATCATTCTATGTCAAGAACCTCCCATTCTAAGTGTGTTTGTTGCCATTTGGGTTACTTACTTGATCATGGGAGCTCATGAGCCTACAATCATCTAATTTGTATTCAACTACCTTCACTTTGATCCTATTAACTCTTTGGTAATATTAGAGAAGAGGTAGTGGGCCATAAGATCAACCAAAGGGAGGAACTTCCTATTCTAAGAATGCTTTCTAATCATTTCGGTTGATTGCTTGATCTTGGGAGTTCACGGTCTTGAGAATCATGCAATTTACTTATAATTACCTTCACTTTGAAGCTATTTGAGTTTGGAAAGTATTAGAGCAACAATTGAGAGCCATAAGATCATTCTAAGTGAAGAACGTCCCATTCAAAGAATGTTTCCTGCCATTTTTGTTAATTACTTTATCATGGGAGCTCACGAGCTTGGAAATTGTGTAATTTACTTATAATGACCTTCACTTTGAAGCTATTTGAACTTGAAACCTATTAGAGCAATGTTTGGGTACTAGAAAATCATTCTAAGTGAAGAACTTCCCATTCCAACAATGCTTGTTTCTATTTGGCTTAATTACTTGATCAGTGGAGTTCACGAGCTTGCAATCATCTAATGTCTTCCAATTATCCTCACTTTGATCCTATTAGTTCCTTGGAAAGATTAGAGAGACGGTAGAGAGCCATAAGATTATTCTAAGTGAAGAACATCCCATTCAGAGAATGTTTCTTGCCATTTGAGTTAATTACTTGATCATGTGAGTTCACGATCTTGGAAATAATGTAATTTACTTATAATGACCTTCACTTTAAAGCTATTTGAACTTGAAACCTATTAAAGCAATGTTTGGGAACCAAAAGATCATTCTAAGTCAAGAACTTCCCATTCTAAGAATTCTTGTTTCCATTTGGCTTAATTACATGATCAGGGGAGTTCACGACCTTGCCATCATCTAATGTCTTCCAATTATCCTCACTTTGATCCTATTAGTCCTTTGGAAAGATTAGAGAGACGGTAGAGAGCCATAAGATCATTCTAAGTGAAGAACATCCCATTCAGAGAATGTTTTTTGCCAATTGGGTTAATTACTTAATCATTTGAGTTCATGAGGTTCGAAATAATGTAATTTACTTATAATGACCTTCACTCTAAAGCTATTTGAACTTGAATACTATTAGAGTAACTTTTGGAAACTAGAAGATCATTCTAAGTGAAGAACTTCCCATTCTAAGATTGCTTGTTTCCATTTGGCTTAATTACTTGATGAGGAGAGTTCACGAGCTTGCAATCATCTAATTTTCTTCCAATTATCCTCACTTTGATCCTAATTGTCCCTTGGAAAGATAAGAGAGATGGTAGAGAGCCATAGGATCATTCTAAGTGAAGGACTTCCCAATCTAAGAATGTTTCTTTCTATTTAGGTTAATTACTTGATCATGGCAACTCACGAGCTTGCAATCATCTAATTTTGTTCCAATTATCCTCACTTAATCCTATCAATCCTTTGGGAATTCTAGAGAGATGGTAGAGAGCCATAAGATCATTCAAAGAAATGAACTTCCCATTCTGAGAATGTTTCTTTCTATTTTGGTTCATTACTTAATCATGAGAGTTCACAAGCTTGGATATCATGTAATTTCTTGATAATTACCTTCACTTTGTCGCCATTTGATCTTAAAACCTATTAGAGCAATGGTTGAGAGCCATAAGATCATTTTAAGTGAAAAACTTCCCATCTGAGAGTGTTTCTTGCCATTTGGGATAATTGCTTGATCATGGGAGTTCATGAGCTTGCAATCATCTAATTTTCTTCCAATTATCCTCACTTGAATCCTATTAGCCCTTTGGAAAGATTAGAGAGATGGTACAGAGCCATCAGATCATTCGAAGAAATGAACTTCCCATTCTGAAAATGTTTCTTTCGATTTGTGTTAATCAGTTGATCATGGGAGTTCTTGAACTTGGAAATCTTCTAATTTACATATAATTACCTTCACATTGAAGCTATTTGAACTTGAAACCTATTAGAGCAACGGTTGAGAGCCATGAGATCATTCTATGTGAAGAACTTCCCATTCTAAGAATGCTTGTTTCCATTTGGGTTAATTACTTGATCATGGGAGTCACAAACATGCAATTATCTCATCTTGTTCCAATTATCCTCACTTTGATCCTATTAGTCCTTTGGAAATATTAGAGAGACGATAGCGAGCCATAAGTTCATTCTAAGTAAAGGACATCCCATTCTGAAAATGTTTCATGCCATTTGGGTTAATTATTTGATCTTGGGAGTTCACGAGCTTGGAAATCATGTAATTTACTTACAATTACCTTTAATTTGAAGTTATTTCAACTTGAAACCTAGTAAGCAACGGTTGAGAGTTAGAAGATCATTCTAAAGAACTTCCCATTCTAAGAATGCTTGTTTCCATTTGGGTTAATTACTTGATCATGGGAGTTCACGAACTTGCAATGATCTAGGTTTCTTCCAATTATCCTCACTTTGATTGTATTAGTCCGTTGGAAAGATTAGAGAGACGGTAGGGAGCCATAAGATCATTCTAAGTGAAGAACATCCCATTCAATTACTTAATCATTTGAGTTCACGAGGTTCGAAATAATGTAATTTACTTATAATGACCTTCACTCTGAAGCTATTTGAACTTGAATACTATTAGAGTAACTTTTGGAAACCAGAAGATCATTCTAAGTGAAGAACTTCCCATTGTAGGAATGTTTGTTGCCATTTGGGTTAATTAGTTGATCATGGGAGTTCTCGAGCTTGGAAATCATATAATTTACTTATAATTACCTTCACTTTATAGCAATTTGAACTTGAAACCTATTAGAGAAACTGTTGAGAGCCACAGGATCATTTTAAGTGAAGAACTTCCCATTCTAAGAATGATCGTTTCCTTTTGGGTTAGTTAATTAATCATGGGAGTTCACGAGCTTGCAATCATCAAATTTTCTTACAATTATTATCACTTTATCCTGTTAGTTCTTTGGAAAGATTAGAGAGACAATAGAGAGCCATAAGATTATTCTAAGTGAATAACTTTCCATTCTGAGAATGTTTCTTGCCATTTAGGTTAGTTACTTGATCATGAGAGTTCACGAGCTTGAAAAATTACATAATTTACTTATAATTACCTTCACTTTATAGCAATTTTAACATGAAACCTATTAGAGAAACAGTTGAGAGCCATAGGATCATTCTAAGTGAAGAACTTCCCATTCTAAGAATGCTCGTTTCCTTTTAGGTTAGTTAATTAATCATGGGAGTTCACGAGCTTACAATTATCCTCACTTTTATCCTGTTAGTTCTTTGGAAAGATTAGAGAGACGATAGAGAGCCATAAGATTATTCTAAGTGAAGAACTTTCAATTCTGAAAATGTTTCTTGCCACTTGGATTAGTTACTTGATCATGGAGTTCACGAGCTTGAAAAATTACATAATTTACTTATAATTACATTCACTTTGAAGCTATTTGTACTTGAAACCTATTAGAGCAATGGTGGAGAGCCATAAGATCATTCTAAGTGAAGAACTTTCCATTCTAAAAATGTTTCTTGCCATTTGGATTAGTTACTTGATCATGGGAGTTCACGAGCTTGAAAAATTACATAATTTACTTATAATTACCTTCACTTTGAAGCTATTTGTACTTGAAACCTATTAGAGCAATGGTGGAGAGCCATAAGATCATTCTAAGTGAAGAACTTCTCATTCGGAGAATGTTTATTGCCATTTGGGTTAATTACTTGATCATGGGAGTTCACGAGCTTGGAAATCATGTAGTTTACTTCTCATTGCCTTCACTTTAAAGCTATTTGAGCTTGAAGCCAATTAGAGCAACGGTTCAAAGCCATGAGATCATTCAAAGTGGAGAACTCCCCATTCTAAGAATCCTTGTCTCCATTTGGGTTAAGTATTTGATCATGGGAGTTCACGACCTTGCTATCATTTAACTTTCTTCCAATTATCCTCACTTTGATCCTATTAGTCCTTTGGAAAGATTAGAGAGACAGTGGAGACCCATAAGATCATTCTAAGTGAAGAACTTCCCATTCTAATAAAGCTTGTTTCGATTTTGGTTAAGTATTTTGATCATGGTGGTTCGCAAGCTTGCAATCATCTAATTTTCTTCCAGTTATCCTCATTTTGACCCTATCAGTCCTTTGGAAATATTAGAGAGACGGTAGAGACACATAAATTCATTTTAAGTGAAGAACTTCCCACTCAGAGAGTGTTTCTTGCCATTGGGGTTAATTACTTGATCATGGGAGTGCATGAGATTGGGAATCTTGTAATTTACTTGCAATTACCTTGACTTTGAGGCTATTTGAACTTGAAACCCATTAGAGCAACGATTGGGAGCCAGAAGATCATTCTAACTGAAGAACCTCCCATTTAGAGAACGTTTCTTGCCATTAAGGTTAATTACTTGATCACGAGGGTTCACAAGCTTGGAAATCATGTAATTTTCTTATGATTACCTTCACATTGAAGCTATTTCATCTTGAAGCCTATTAGAGCAATGGTTGAGAGCCATGAGATCATTCTGAGAGGAGAACTTCCCATTCTAAGAATTGTTGCTTTCATTTGGGTTAATTACTTGATCATGGGAGTTCACGAGCTTGCAATCATCTCATTTTCCTCCAATTATCCTCACTTTGATCCTATTAGTCCTTTGCAAAGATTAGAGAGACAGTGGAGACCCATAAGATCATTCTAAGTGAAGAACTTCCCATTCTGAGGATGTTTCCTGCCATTTTGGCTAATTATTTGGTCTCGGGAGATCATGGGCTTGGAACTTGAACTTATAATTGCCTTCACTTTGAACTTGAAACCAATTAGAGCAATGGTTGGGAGCCGGAAGATCGTTCTAAGCGAAGAACTTCCCATTCTAAGAATGTTTGTTGCCATTTGGGTTAATTACTTGATCATGGGAGTTCACGAGCTTGGAAATCTTGTAATTTCCTTATAATTACCTTCACTTGAAGGCTTTTTGAACTTGAAACCTATTAGAGCAACTACCGACAACCATGAGATCATTCTATGTGAAGAACTTCCAATTCTAATCATGCTTGTTTCCATTTGGGTTAATTATGGAAGTTCACGAGCTTGGAAATCATATACTTTACTTATAATTAATTACCTTCACTTTGATGCTATTTGAACTTGAAACATAATAGAGCAACGGTTAGGAGCTATAAGACCATTCTAAGTGAAGAACCTCCCATTCTAATAATGCTTATTTCCATTTGGGTTAATTACTTGATCATGGGACTTCACTTGCTTGGAAATCATGTAATTTACTTATCAATACCTTCACTTTAAAGCTATTCGAACTTGAAACAAACTAGAGCAATGGTTAAGAGCCATAAGATCGTTCGAAGTGAAGAACTTCCCGTTCTAAGAATGCCGATTTCCATTTGGGTTAAGCATTTGACCGTAGGAGTTCGCGAGCTTCCAATCACATAATTTTCTTCCAATTATCCTCACTTTGATCCTATTAGTCCTTTGGAAAGATTAGAGAGACATAAGTTCATTTTATGTGAAGAACTTCCCATTCAGAGAATGTTTCTTGCCATTAGGGTTAACTACTTGATCGTGGGAGTTCATGAGCTTGTGAATCTTGTAATTCGCTTGTATTTACCTTAACATCGAGGCTAGTTGAACTTGAAACCTATTAGAGCAACTAGTAAGAGCCGAAAGATCATTCTTAGTGAAGGACTTCCCATTCTAGGAATGTTTGTTGCCATTTGGGTTAATTATTTGATCATGGGAGTTCACAAGCATGCAATCATCTATTTTTCTCCCATTTATCCTCACTTTGACCCCGATAGTCCTTTGGAAAATTTATAGAGATGGTAGAGAGCCATAAGATTATTCTAAGTGAAGAACTTCTCATTCGAATAATGTTTCTTGCCATTAAGGTTAATTACTTGATCATGGGAGTTCACGAGCTTGGAAATCACGCAGTTTACTTCTCATTGCCTTCACTTTAAAGCTATTTGAGCTTGAAGCCAATTAGAGCAACGGTTCAAAGCCATGAGATCATTCAAAGTGGAGAACTCCCCATTCTAAGAATCCTTGTCTCCATTTGGGTTAAGTATTTGATCATGGGAGTTCACGACCTTGCTATCATTTAACTTTCTTCCAATTATCCTCACTTTGATCCTATTAGTCCTTTGGAAAGATTAGAGAGACAGTGGAGACCCATAAGATCATTCTAAGTGAAGAACTTCCCATTCTAATAAAGCTTGTTTCGATTTTGGTTAAGTATTTTGATCATGGTGGTTCGCGAGCTTGCAATCATCTAATTTTCTTCCAGTTATCCTCGTTTTGACCCTATCAGTCCTTTGGAAATATTAGAGAGACGGTAGAGACACATAAATTCATTTTAAGTGAAGAACTTCCCACTCAGAGAGTGTTTCTTGCCATTGGGGTTAATTACTTGATCATGGGAGTGCATGAGATTGGGAATCTTGTAATTTACTTGCAATTACCTTGACTTTGAGTAGTTGAGAGCTATAAGATCATTCTAAGTGAAGGACTTCCCATATGAGGCATAGGTGCCCTAATTTGGTTTAATCGCTTGATTGCCATAGCTTATGAGCCTGTGAATCCTGTAATTTACTTGTACTTTTCTTCAATTGGATTCTATTAGATCTAGAGAAAGATTAGGCAAATGGTCGAGAGCCAAAAGATCATTCTTACTGAAGGACTTCCCATTTGAAGCATGTTTGTCACCATTTGGTATAATCTCCTGATCTCCATTCCTCACGAGCTTGTAATTCATCTAATTTTCTTATCGTTGTCTTCAATTTGATGCTATGAGTTCTAGGGAAAGATTAGGCTAATGGTTGAGTCATTGTAAGTGAAGGACTTCCCATTTGAAGCATGTGTGTCCTCATTTTGTTTAATTGCTTGATCTCCATAGCTAATGAGCTTGTAAATCATTAAATTTACTTATAGTTTTCTTCAATTGGATGCTATTAGATCTAGGGAACGATTAAGCAAATGATTGAGAGCCATAGGATCATTCTAAGTGAAGGACTTCCTATTTGAAGCATATGTCTCGTCGTCTGGTTTAATCGCTTGATTGCCATAGCTTATGAGCTTGTAAATCATAAAATTAACTTATAGTCACCTTCGTTTGGATGCTATGAGATCTAGAGAAAGATTAAGCTAATGGTTGAGAGCCATAAGATCATTCTAAGAGAAGGACTTCTCATTTGAAGCATATGTGTCCTCATTTGGTTTAATCGCTTGATGTCCATAGCTAATGAGCTTGTAAATCATATAATTTACTTATGGTTTTCTTTATTTGGATTCTATTAGATCATGGGAAAGATTAAGCTAGTGGTTGAGAACCATGACATCATTCTAAGTGAAGAACTTTCCATTCTAAATATTTTTGTCACCATTTAGTGTAATCACTTGATCTCCATTGCTCATGCGCTTGTTATTCATATAATTTACTTACAGTTTTCTTCATTTGGATGCTATTAGATCTAGGGAAAGATTAGGCTAATGGTTTAGAGCGATAAAATCGTTCTTAGTAAAGGACTTCCTATATGAAGCATAGGTGTCCTAATTTTGTTTAATTGTTTGATCCCCATAGCTCATGAGCTTGTAAATTATATAATTTACTTATAGTTATCTTCAATTGGATGCTATTAGATCATGGGGAAGATTAGGCCATTGGTTGAGAGCCATAAGATCATTCTAAGTGAAAGACTTCCCATTCTAAGCATGTTCGTCACCATTTAGTGTAATCGCTTGATCTCCATCGCTCATGAGCTTGTAATTCATATAATTTACTTACAATTTTCTTCATTCAGATACTATTAGAGCTAGGGAAAGATTAGGCTAATGGTTTAGAGTGATAAGATCTTTTTAAGTGAAGGACTTCCCATATGAAGCATAGGTGTCCTAATTTGGTTTAATTGCTTGATCCCCATAGCTCATGAGCTTGTAAATCATATAATTTACTTATAGTTATCTTCATTTTGATGCTATTAGATCATGGTAAAGATTAGGCCAATGGTTGAGAGCCTTATCATTCTAAGTGAAGGACTTCCCATTCTAAGCATGTTTGTCACCATTTGGTGTAATCGCTTGATCTCCATCGCTCATGAGCTTATAATTCATATAATTTACTTATAGTTTTCTTCATTTGGATTCTATTAGATCTAACAATAGATTAGGCTAATGGTTTAGAGCGATAAGATCATTCTAAGTGAAGGACTTCCCATATGAGACATAGGTGCCCTAGTTTGGTTTAATCGCTTGATTGCCGTAGCTCATGAGCCTATAAATCATATAATTTACTTATAGTTATCTTCATTTGGACGCTATTACATCAAGGGAAAGATTAGGCAAATGGTTGAGAGCCATAAGATCATTCTAAGTGAATGACTTCCCATTTAAAGCAAATGTATCCTTATTTGGTTTAATTACTTGATCTCCACCACTAATGAGAATCTAAATCATATAACTTACTTATAGTTTCCTTCATTTGGATTCTATGAGATCTAGGGAAAGATTACGCTATTGGATGAGAGCCATAAAATCATTCTAAGTGAAGGACTTCCCATTTGAAGCATATGTGTTCTCATTTCGTGTAATCGGTTGATCTCTATAGCTAATGAGCTTGTAAATCATATTATTTACTTATAGTTATCTTCATTTGGATGCTATGAGATCTACGGAATGATTAGGCTAAAGGTTGAGAGCCATAAGATTATTCTAAGTGAAGGACTTCCCATATGAAACATATGTGTTCTCATTTCGTGTAATCGCTTGATCTCCACAGCTAATGAGCTTGTAAATCATATAATTTACTTATAGTTTTGTTCATTTGGATGCTATTAGACCATGGGAGAGATTAGGCCAATGTTTGAAAGCCATAAGATCATTCTAACTGAAAGACTTCCCATTTTAAGCATGTTTGTCACCATTTAGTATAATCATTTGATCTCCACCGCTCATGAGCTTGTAATTTGTCTAATTTTCTTATTGTTATGTTCATTTGGATGCTATGAGATCTAAGGAAAGATTAGGCTAATGGTTGAGAGCCATAAGATCATTCTAAGTGAAGGACTTCCGATTTGAAGCATATGTGTTCTCATTTGGTTTAGTCGCTTGATCTCCATTGCAAATCAGCTTCTAAATCACATAATTTACTTATAGTTATCTTCTTTTGGATGCTATTAGATCATGGGAGAGATTAGGCCAATGGTTAAGAGCCATAAGATCATTCTAAGTGAAAGACATCCCATTCTAAGAATGTTTGTCAATAGTTGCTATAATCGCTTGATTTCCATCGCTCATGAGGTTGTAATTGATCTAATTTTCTTATTGTTATGTTCATTTGGATGCAATGAGATAAGATCATTCTAAGTGAAGGACTTCCCATTTGAAGCATATGTGTTCTCATTTCGTGTTGCTTGATCTCCATAGCTAATGAGTTTGTAAATCATATAATTTACTTATAGTTATATTCATTTGGATGCTATGAGTTCTACGGAATGATTAGGCTAATCGTTGAGAGCCATAAGATCATTCTAACTGAAGGACTTCTCATTTGAAGCATATGTGTTCTCATTTGGTTTAATAGCTTCATCTCCATAACTAATGAGCTTGGAAATCATATGATTCACTTATTGTTATCTTAATTTGGATGCTATTTGATCATGGGGAGAGATTAGGCTAATGGCTGAGACCCATAAGATCATTCATTGTGAAGGACTTCCCATTCTAAGCATGTTCTCACCATTTGGGGTAATCACTTGATCTCCATCGCTAATGAGCTTGTAATTCATCTAATCATCTTATCTCCATTTGGATGCTATGAGCTAGGGAAAGATTAGGCTAATGGTTGAGAATCATAAGATCATTCTAAGTGAATGACTTCCCATTTGAAGCATATATGTGTTCTCGTTTGGTTTAATCGCATGATCTCCATAGCTAATGAGCTTATAAATCATATAATTTACTTAAAGTTATCTTCATTTGGATGCTATGAGATCTAGGGAGTGATTAGACTAATGGTTGAGAGCCATAAGATCATTCTAAGTGAATAACTTCCCATTTGAAGCATATGTGTTCTCATTTGGTTTAATAGCTTCATCTCCATAGCTAATGAGCTTGGAAATCATATGATTTACTTATTGTTATCTTCATTTGGATGCTATGAGATCTAGGGAAAGATTAGGCCAATGGTTGAGAGCCATAAGATCATTCTAAGTGAATGACTTCCCATTTGAAGCATATGTGTTCTCATTTGGTTTAATTGCAAGATCTCCATAGCTAATGAGCTTATAAATCATATAATTTACTTAAAGTTATCTTCATTTGGATGCAATGAGATCTAGGGAGTGATTAGGCTAATGGTTGAGAGACATAAGACCATTCCAAGTGAAGAACTTCCCATTTGAAGCATATGTGTTCTCATTTGGTTTAATAGCTTGATCTCCATAGTTAATGAGCTTGAAAATCATATGATTTACTTATTGTTATCTTCATTTGGATTCTATTTGATCATGGGGAGAGATTAGGCCAACGGTTGAGAGCCATAAGATCATTCTATGTGAAGGACTTCCCATTCTAAGCATGTTTCTCACCGTTTAGGGAAATCGCTTGATCTCCATCGCTCGTGAGCTTATAATTCATGTAATCGTCTTATTTTTTTCTTCATTTGGATGCTATGAGATCTAGGTAAAGATTACGCTAATGGTTGAGAGCCATAAGATCATTCTAAGTGAATGACTTCCCATTTGAACCATTTGTGTTCTCATTTGGTTTAATTGCTTGATCTCCATAGCTAATGAGATTGTAAATCATATAACTTACATATAGTTATCTTCATTTGGACATTACGAGATCTAGGGAATGACTTGGCTAATGGTTGAGAGCCATAAGATCATTCTAAGTGAAGGACTTCCCATTTGAAGCATATGTGTTCTCATTTGGTTTAATAGCTTGATCTCCATAGATAATGAGCTTGGAAATCATATGATTTACTTTATGTTATCTTCATTTGGATGCTATTTGATCTAGGGAATGCTTAGGATAATGGTTGAGAGCCATAAGATCATTCTAAGTGAAGAACATCCTATTTGAAGCATATGTGTTCTCATTTGGTTTAATCGCTTGATCTCCATAGTTAATGAGCTTGGAAATCATATGAGATACTTATAGTTATCTTCATTTGGATGCTATTTGATCATGGGGAGAGATTAGGCCAATGGCTGAGAGCCATAATATCATTCTTTGTGAAGGACTTCCCATTCTAAGCATGTTTCTCACCATTTGGGATAATTGCTTGATCTCTATCGCTAATGAGCTTGTAATTCGTCTAATCGTCTTATTGTTATCTTCATTTGGATGCTATGAGACCTAGGGAAAGATTAGGCTAATGGTTAAGGGCCATAAAATCTTTCTAAGTGAATGACTTCCCATTTGAAGCATATGTGTTCTCATTTGGTTTAATCGCATGATCTCCATAGCTAATAAGATTGTAAATCATATAATTTACTTGTAGTTACCTTCATTTGGATGTTATGAGATCTAGGGAATGACTAAGTTAATGGTTGAGAGCCATATGATCATTCTAAGTGAAGGATTTCCATTTGAAGCATATGTGTTCTCATTTATTTTAATAGCTTGATCTCTATTGCTAATGAGCTTGGAAATCATATGATTTACTTATTGTTATCTTCATTTGGATGCTATGAGATCTAGGGAAAGATTAGGCTAATGGTTGAGAGCCATAAGATCATTCTAAGTGATAGACTTGCCATTCTATGCGTTTTTGTCACCATTTGGTTTAATCACTTGATCTCCATCGCTCATGAGCTTGTAATTTGTCTAATTTTCTTATTGTTACCTTCATTTGGAAGCTATGAGATCTAGGGAAAGATTAGGCTAATGGTTATGAACCATAAGATCACTTTAACTGATGGACTTCCCATTATAAGCATATGTGTACTAATTTGGTTTAATAGCTTAATCTCCATAGCTATTGAGCTTGGAAATCATATGATTTGCTTGTTGTTATCTTCATTTGGATGTTATTTGATCATGGGGAGAGATTAGGCTAACGATTGAGAGCCATAAGATCATTCTATGTGAAGGACTTCCCATTCTAAGCATGTTTCTCACCATTTGGGGTAATCGCTTGATCTCCATCGCTTGTGAGATTGTAATTTGTTTGATATTCTTATTGTTATGTTCATTTGGATGCTATGAGATCTGGGGAATGATTAGGCTAATGGTTGAGAGCCATAAGGTCATTCTAAGTGAAGGACTTCCCATTTGAAGCGTATGTGTTCTCATTTAGTATAATTGCTTGATCTCCATAGCTAATGAGCTTGTAAATCATAGAATTTACTTATATTTATCTTCATTTGGATGCTATGAGATCTAGGTTATGATTAGGCTAATGGTTGAGAGCCATAAGATCATTCTGTGTGAAGAACTTCCCATTTGAAGCATATGTGTTCTCATTTGGTTTAATTGCTTGATTTCCATAGCTAATGAGCTTGTAAATCATATAATTTACTTATATTTATCTTCATTTGGATGCTATGGGATCTAAGGAATGATTAGGCTAATGGTTGAGAGTCATAAGATCTTTCTAGGTGAAGAACTTCCCATTTGAAACATATGTGTTCTCATTTGGTTTGATAGCTTGATCTCCGTAGCTAATGAGCTTGGAAATCATATGATTTACTTATTGTTATCTTCATTTAGATGCTATTTGATCATGGGGAGTGGTTAGGCCAACGGTTGAGATCCATAAAGAATGGCAATTTCTTCCATTACAATGATGTTGTAGCTCTCCATCCTCACACTGATATTTTCCAAGTACTAATAGCATAGGAATGAAGGTAATTATAAATAAATTAGGTGATTTGCAAGCTAGGGAACTCGTGAGATCAAGCAATTGACCCAAATGCAGACAAATATTCATTAAAAGGGAAGTTCTTCCTTAAAATGGTCTTGTGGCACTCAACCATTTCCCTAATCTTTCCCAAGTACTAATAGCATCCAAATGAAGACGATTATAAGTAAATTAGATGACTTACAAGCTCACAAGCTATGGAGATCAAGCGATTAAACCAAATGGTGACAAATATTCTTAGAATGGAAAGTTCTTCACTTGGAATGATCTTCTTGCTCTCAAGAGTTGCTCCAATCTTTTGAAAGTACTAATAGGACTAGTGAAGATAATCATAAGTAAGTTAGATGATTTTCCAGGTTGTTAACTTCCAAGATCAACCCATTAACCTAAATTGCAACAAACGTTTTTACAATGGGAAGTTCTTCCCATAGAATAATCTTGTGCGTCTCAATCATTACACTAATAGCATCAAAATGAAGATGGTTGTAAGTAAATTAGGTGATTTGCAAGCTCGTGAACTTCTAGGATTAAGTAATTAACCCAAATGACAACAAATATTCTTAGAACGGGAAGTTCTTCCCTTAAAATTGATCTACAAGCTCATGAGCTTTGTAGATCAAGCGATTAAACCAAATGGCAACAAAAATACTTAGAATGATCTTATGGCTCTCCACCAATAGCCTAATCTTTCCCTAGATCTCATAGCATCCAAATGAAGATAACAATAAGTAAATTATATGATTTACAAGTTCATTACTATGGAGATCAAGCGATTAAACCAAATGAGAACACATATGCTTCAAATGGGAAGTCCTTCACTTAGAATGATCTTATGGCTCTCAACCATTAGCTAATCATTCCATAGATCTCATAGCATCCAAATGAAGATAACTATAAGTAAATTCTATGATTTACAATCTCATTAGCTATGGACTTCTCATTTGAAGCGTATCTGTCCTCATTTGGTTTAATCGCTTGATCTCCATAGCTAATGAGCTTGTAAATCAAATAATTTACATATAGTTATCTCCATTTGGATGCTATTAGATCATGGGAAAGATTAGGCCAGTGGTTGAGAGACATAAGATCATTCTAAGTGAAGAACTTCCCATTCTAAGCATTTTTGTCACCATTTGATTTAATCGCTTGATCTCCACTACTCATAAGCTTGTAAATCATATAATTTACTTATAGTTTTCTTCATTTGGATGAGGCAAATGGTTGAGAGCCATAAGATTGTTCTAAGTGAAGGACTTCTCATTTGAAGCATATGTGTCCTAATATAGTTTAATCGCTTGATCACCATAGCTCATGAGCTTGTTAATCATATAATTTACTTATAGTTATCTTCATTTGGATGCTATTAGATCGAGGGAAAGATTAGGCTAATGGTTAAGAGCCATAAGATCATTCTAAGTGATTGACTTCCTATTCTAAGCATTTTTGTCACCATTTGGTTTAATCGCCTGATCTCCATAGCTCATGTGCTTGTAAATCATGTCATTTATTTATAGTTATTTTCATTTGGATGCTATTAGATCATGGGAGAGATTAGGCCAATGGTTTGGAGCCATTAGATCATTCTAAGTGAAAGACTTCCTATTCTAGGCATATTTGTCACTATTTGGTATAATCGCTTGATATCCATAGCTCATGACCTTGCAATTCATCTAATTTTCTTATTGTATCTTCATTTGGATGCTATCAGATCTAGCGAAAGATTAGGCAAATGGTTGAGAGCCATAAGATCATTCCAAGTGATGGACTTCCCATTCTAAGCATTTTTGTCGACATTTGGTTTAATCGCTTGATCTCCACATCTCATGAGCTTGTAAATCATATAATTTACTTATAGTTATCTTCATTTGGAAACTATTAGATCATGGGATAGATTAGGCTAATGGTTGAGAGCCATAAGATCATTCTAAGTGATGGACTTCCCATTTGAAGCATATGTGTCATCATTTGGTTTAATCGTTTGATCTCCACAGCTCATGAGTTTGTAAATCATATAATTTACTTATATTTATTTTGATTTGGATGCTATTAGAGCTAGGGAAAGATTAGAATAATGGTCGGGAGCCTTAAGGTCATTATAAGTAAAGGACTTCCCATTCTAAGCACATTTGTAATCTTCTGGTTTAATCACCTGATCTCCATAGCTCATGAGCATGTAAATTATATAATTTACTTATAGTTATCTTCATTTGGATGCTATTAAATCTTGGGAGAGATTAGGCCAATAGTTGAGAGCCATAAGATCATTCTAAGTGAAGCACTTCTCATTCTATGCATGTTTGTCACCATTTGGTTTGATCTCCACAGCTCATGAGCTTGTAAATCATCTCATTTACTCATTATTATATTCTTTTGGATGCTATTTGATGTTGGGAAAGATTGGGCCAATGGTTGGGAGCTATAAGATCATTCTAAGTTAAGGACTTCCCATTGGAAGCATATGTGTCCTCATTTGGTTTAATTGCTTGATCTCCATGGCTGATGAGTTTTTAAATCATATAATTTAATTATAGTTATGTTCATTTGGATGCTATTACATCTAGAGAAAGATTAGAATAATGGTTGGGAGCCATATGATCATTCTAAGTGAATGACTTCCCATTCTAAGCATATTTGTAAGCATTTGGTTTAATCAGCTTGATCTCCATAGCTCATGAGCATGTAAATTATATAATTTACTTAAAGTTATCGTGATTTGGATGCTATTAGATCATGGGAGAGATTAGGCCAATGGTTGAGAGCCATAAGATCATTCTAAGTGAAAGACTTCCCATTCTATGCATGTTTGTCACCGTTTGGTTTGAATGCCTAATCTCCACAGCTTCATGAGCTTGTAAATCATATAATTTACTTATAATTATTTTCATTTGGATGCTATTAGATCTTGGGAAAGATTTGGCAAATGGTTGAGAGCCATAAGATCATTCTAAGTGAAAGGCTTCCCATTCTAAGCATGTTTGCCACCATTTGGTTTGATCGCTTGATCTCCATAGCTCATGAGCTTGTAAATCATCTCATTTACTTACAATAATATTCATTGGGATGCTATTAGATCTTGGGAAAGGTTAGGGCAGTGGTTGAGAGCCATAAGATCATTCTAAGTTCGGGACTTCCCATTCTAAGCATGTTTGTCACCATTTAGTTTGATCGCTTGATCTCCACAGCTCATGAGCTAGCAAATCAACTAATTTACTTATAATTACATTCATTAGGATGCTATTAGATGTTGGGAAAGATTAAGGCAATTGTTGAGAGCTTTAAGGTCATTTTAAGTGAAAGACTTCCCATTCTAATTATGTTTGTCACCATTTGGTTTACTCGCTTGATCTCCACAGCTCATGATCTTGTAAATCATACAATTTACTTATAATTATTTTCATTTGGAAGCTATTAGATTTTGGGAAAGATTGGGCCAATGGTAGAGAGCCATAAGAGCATTTTAAGTGATGGACTTTGCATTTGAAGCATATGTGTCCTCATTTGGTTTCATCGCTTGATCTCTATAGCACATGATCTTGCAAATAATCTAATATACTTATGATTATATTCATTTGGATACTATTAGATCTTGGGAAAGATTAGGCCAATGGTTGAGAGCCATAAGATCATTCTAAGTGAAGGACTTCCCATTCTAATCATGTTTGTCACCATTTGGTTTAATCGCTTGATCTCCACAGCTCATGAGCTTGTAAATCATCTAATTTACTTCTAATTATATTCATTTGGATGCTATTAGATCTTGGGAAAGATTAGGATAATGGTTGAGAGCCATAAAATCATTCTAAGTGAAGGACTTCCCATTCTAAGCATGTTTGTCACCATTTGGTTTAAACGCTTAATCTCTATAGATCATGAGCCTGTAAATGGTCTAATTTAATTATAGTTATCTTCATTTGGATGCTATTAGATCCAGGGAAAGATTAGGCTAATGGTTGAGACCATAAGATCATTCTAATTGAAGGACTTCCCATTTGAAGCATATGTGTCCTCATTTGGTTTTATCGCTTGATCTCCACGGCTCATGAGCCTGTAAATCATATAGTTTACTTATAGTTATCTTTATTCGAATGCTATTAGATCTTCAGAAAGATTAGGTCAATGGTTGAAAGCCATAAGATCACTCTAAGTGAAGGACTTCCTATTCTAAGCATGTTTGTCACCATTTGGTTTGATTGCTTGATCTCTACAGCTCATAAGCTTGTAAATCATATAATTTACTTATAATTACATTCATTTAGATGCTATTAGATCTTGGGAAAGATTTCACTAATGGTTGAGAGCCATAAGATTATTCTAAGTGAAGGGCTTGCCATTCTAAGCATGTTTGTCACCATTTGGTTTGATCGCTTGATCTCCATAGCTCATGAGCTTGTAAATCATCTTATTTACTTACAATAATATTCATTGGGATGCTATTAGATCTTGGGAAAGATTAGGCCAATGGTTGAGAGCCATAAGATCGTTCTAAATTCAAGACTTCCCATTCTAAGCATGTTTGTCACCATTTGGTTTGATCGCTTGATCTCCACAGCTCATGAGCTAGCAAATCAACTAATTTACTTATAATTACATTCATTAGGATGCTATTACATCTTGGGAAAGATTAGGATAATGGTTGAGAGCCATAAGATCATTCTAAGTGAAGGACTTCCCATTCTATGCATATTTGTCACCATTTGATTTAATTGCTTGATCTCCATAACTCTTTAGGTTGTAAATCATATAATTTACTTATAGTTATCTTCGTGTGGATGCTATTATATCTAGGGGAAGATTAGGCTAATGGTTGAGAGCCATAAGATCATTCTAAGTGGAGGACTTCCCATTCTATGCGCGTTTGTCACCATTTGGTTGAATCGCTTGGTCTCCACAGCTCATGAGCTTTTAAATCATATAATTTACTCAGAATTATTTTCATATGGATGTTATTAGATAATGGGAAAGATTAGGATAATGGTTGAGAGCCATAAGATCATTCTAAGTGAAAGACTTCCCATTCTAAGCATGTTTGTCACCATTTGGTTCAATTGCTTGATCTCCATAGCTCATGATTTGGCAAATCATCTAATTTACTTATAATTATATTCATTTGGATGCTATTAGATCTTGGGAAAGATTAGGCCAATGGTTGAGAGCCCTAAGATCATTCTAAGTGTAGGACTTCCCATTCTAAACATGTTTGTCATCATTTGGTTTAATTGCTTTATCTCCACATCTCATGAGCTTGTAAATCATATAATTTACTTATAGTTATCTTCATTTGGATGCTATTAGATCTTGGGAAAGATTCTAAGTGGTTGAAAGCTATAAGATCATTCTAAGTGAAGGACTTCCCATTCTAAGCATGTTTGTCACCATTTGGTTTAATTGCTTGATCTCCATAGCTCATGAGGATGTAAATCATCTAATTTACTTATAGTTATTTTCATTTGGATGCTATTAGATCTTGGGAAAGATAAGGCCAATGGTTGAGAGCCAAAAGATCATTCTATGTAAAGGACTTCCCATTCTAAGCATTTTGTCACCATTTGGTTTAATCGCTTGATCTCCGCAGCTCATGAGCTTGTAAATCATCTAATTTACTTATAATTATATTCATTTGGAAGCTATTAGATCTTGGGAAAGATAAGGCCAATGGTTGAGAGCCAAAAGATCATTTTAAGTGAAGGAATTCCCATTCTAAGCATGTTTGTCACCATTTGGTTTAATCGCTTGATCTCCACATCTTGTGAGTCTCAATCATTGTACAAATCTCCCTTGAGTACTAATAGCATCAAAAGGAAGATGGTTGTAAGTAAATTAGGTGATTTGCAAGCTCATGAACTCCCAAGATTAAGTAATTAACCCAAATGGCAACAAATACTCTTAGAACGGGAAGTTCTCCCCTTAGAATGATCTTATGGAATTGAACCATTACTCTAATCTTTCCCAAGTGTCAATAGCATCTAAATGAAGATGATTATAAGTACATTATATGAGTTGCAAGCTTGTTAGCTCCAAAGATCAAGCGATCAGTCCAAATGGTGACAAATGTTCTTAGAATGGCAATGACTTCCTTAGAATGACCTTATGGCATTGAACCATCATACTAATCTTTCCCAAGTATGAATAGCATCTAAATGAAGATAATTTATATGTAAGTTAGATGATTTCCAAGCTCGTATCCCAAGATCAAGCTATCAACCCAAATGGTGAGAAACATTCTTAGAATGGCAATTTCTTCCCTTAGAATGACCTTGTGGCTTTCCATCATCACACCAATCTTTTCTAAGTACTGATAGCATAGAAATGAAGGTAATTGTAAAAAAATTAGATGATTTCTAAGCGCTGGGGAACTCCTGAGATCAAGCAATTAACCCAAATAACGACAAATATTCATTGAAAGGGAAGTTCTTCCTTAAAATGGTCTTGTGGCACTCAACCATTGCTCTAATTTTTTCCAAGTATCCAAATGAAGATGATTATAAGTAAATTAGATGATTCAAAAGCTCACGAGTTGGAGATCAAGAGATTAAGCCAAATGGTGACAAATATTCTTAGAATAGGAAGTTCTTCACTTAGAATGATCTTCTCGCTCTCGAGAGTTGCTCCAATCTTTTCAATGTACTAATAGGACCGGTGGAGATAATCATAAATAAGTTAGATGATTTTCTAGGTCATTAACATCCAAGATCAACCCATTAACCTAAATTACAACAAAAGTTATTAGAATTGGAAGTTCTTCATATAGAATAATCTTGTGAGTCTCAATCATTGCACTAATCTCCCTCGAGTACTAATAGCATCAAAAGGAAGATGGTTGCAAGTAAATTAGGTGATTTGCAAGCTCGTGAACTCCTAAGATTAAGTAATTAACCTAAAGGGATAATGCCCTAAAAAACCCTAAACTTTACCTTGTGTAACATAAGTAAATTATATGATTTACAAGCTCATTAGCTGTGGAGATCAAGCAATTAAACCAAATGAGGACACATATACTTCAAAGGGGAAGCCTTTCACTTTGAATGATTTTATGGCTTACAACCATTAGCCTAATCTTTCCCTAGATTTAATAGCATCCAAATGAAGAAAACTATAAGTAAATTATATGATTTACAAGCTCATTAGCTGTGGAGATCAAGCGATTAAACCAAATGAGGACACATATACTTCAAATGGGAAGTCCTTCACTTTGAATGATCTTATGGCTCTCAACCATTATCCTTATCTTTCCCTAAATCTCATAGCATCCAAATGAAGGTAGCTATAAGTAAATTATATGGTTTACAAACTCATGAGCTATGGCAAACAAGCGATTAAACCAAATTAGGACACATATGCTTCAAATGGGAAGTCCTTCACTTAGAATGATCTTATGGCTCTCAACCATTTGACTAATCTTTCCCTAGATCTCATAGCATCCAAATGAATATAACAATAAGAAAATTATACAAGCTCATGAGCGATTGACATTAGCAATTATACCAAATGACAATAAAACTTAAAATGGGAAGTCCTTCACTTAGAGTGATCTTATAGCCCTAAACCATTGGCCTAATCTCTCCCATGATCTAATAGCATCCAAATGAAGATGCCTTAAGTAAATTATATGATTTACAATCTCATTAGCTATGGAGACCAAGCGATTAAACTAAATGAGGACACATATGCTTCAAATGGGAGGTCCTTCACTTAGAATAGTCTTATGGCTCTCAATCATTCACCTAATCTTTCCCTAGATCTCATAGCATCCAAATGAACATAACAATAAAAAAATTAGACGAATTACAAGATCATGAAGGGTGGAGATCTAGCGATTATACCAAATGGTGACAAACATGCTTAGAATGGAAAGTCTTTCACTTAGAATGATCTTATGGCTATCAAACATTGGCCTAATCTATCCCATGGTCTAATAGCATCCAAATGAAGATACCTTAAGCAAATTATATGATTTACAAGCTCATTAGCTATGGAGATCATGCGATTACACCAAATGAGCACACATATGCTTCAAATGGGTAGTCCTTCATTTAGAATGATCTTATGGCTCTCAACCACTAGCATAATCTTTCTCTAGATCTTATAACATACAAATGAAGAAAACTATAAGTAAATTATATGATTTACAAGCTCATTAGCTATGGAGATCAAGCGATTTTACCAAATGGTGACAAACATGCTTAGAATGGGAAGTCTTTCAGTTAGAATGATCTTATGGCTTTCAAACATTGGCCTAATCTCTCCCATGGTCTAATAGCATCCAAATGAACATAACTATAAGTAAATTATATGATTTAATAGCTCATTAGCTATGGAGATCAAGCGATTACATGAAATGAGAACACATATGCTTCAAATGGGAAGTCCTTCACTTAGAATGATCTTATGGCACTCAACCATTAGCGTAATCTTTCCCTAGATCTCATAGCACTCAAATGAGGAAAACTAGAAGTAAATTATATGATTTACAAGCTCATTAGCTATGGAGATCAAGCTATTACACCAAATGAGAACACATACGCTACAAATGGGAAGTCCTTCATTAAGAATGATCTTATAGCTCTCAACCATTAGCGTAATCTATCCCTAGATCTCATAGCATCCAAATGAAGAAAACTAGAAGTAAATTATATGATTTACAAGCTCATTAGCTTTGGAGATCAAGCTATTAAACCAAATGAGGACATATATGCTTCAAATGAGAAGTCCTTTGCTTAGAATGATATTATGGCTCTCAACCATTATCCTTATCTTTCCCTAGATCTCATATCATTCAAATGAAGATAACTATAAGTAAATTATAACATTTACAAGCTCATGAGCTGTGGAGATCAAGCGATTAAATCAAATGGTGACAAAAATGCTTAGAATGGGAAGTCCATCACTTAGAATGATCTTGTGGCTCTCAACCATTAGCCTAATCTTTCCCTAGATCTCATAGCATCCAAATGAAGATAAGAATAAGAAAATTAAAAGAATTACAAGCTCATGAGTAATGGAGAACAATGGATTATACCAAATGATGACAAACATGCTCGGAATGGGAAGTCTTTCACTTAGAATGATCTTATGGCTCTCCACCATTGGCCTAATCTCTCCAATGATCTAATAGCATCCAAGTGAATATAACTATACATAAATTATATGATTTACAAGCTCATGAGCTATGGAGATCAAGTCATTAACCCAAATGGGGACAAAAATGCATAGAATGAGTTGTCCTTCACTTAGAATGATCTTGTGGCTCTCAACCATTACCCTAATCTTTCACTAGATCTCATAGCATCCAAATGAAGATAACAATAAGAAAATTAGATGAATTACAAGCTCATGTGCAATGGAGATCAAGCGATTATACCAAATGGTGACAAACATGCCTAGAATGGGAAGTCATTCACTTAGAATGATCTTATGGCTTTCAACCATTGGCCTAATCTCTCCCCAAGATCCAATAGCATCCAAATGAATATAACAATAAGTAAATCATATGATTTCCAAGCTCATTAGCTATGGAGCTCAAGCTATTAAACCAAATTAGTACACATATGCTTCAAATGGGAAGTCCTTCACCTAGAATGATCTTATGGCCCTCAACCATTAGCCTAATCTTTCCCTAGATCTCATAGCATCCAAATGAAGATAACAATAAGAAAATTAGATGAATTACAAGCTCATGAGCGATGGAGATCAAGCGATTATACCAAATGGTGACAAACATGCTTAGAATGGGAAGTTTTTCACTTAGAATGATCTTATGGCTCTCAACCATTGGCTTAATCTCTCCGATGATCTAATAGCATCCAAATGAATATAACTATAAGTAAATTATATGATCTACAAGCTCATGAGTTGTGTAGATCAAGCGATTAAACCAAATGGCAACAAAAATGCTTAGAATGGGAAGTCCTTCACTTAGAATGATTGTATGGCTCTCAACCATTAGCCTAATCTTTCCCTAGATCTCATAGCATCCAAATGAAGATAACAATAAGAAGATTAGATGAATTACAAGCTCATGAGCAATATAGATCAAGCGATTACCCCAAATGGTGAGAAACATGCTTAGAATGGGAAGTCTTTACAAAGAATGATCTTATGGCTTTCAACCGTTAGCCTAATTTCTCCCCAAGATCCAATAGCATCCAAATGAAGATAACAATAAGTAAATTATATGATTTACAAGTTCATTAACTATGGAGATCAAGTAATTAAACCAAATGAGAACACATCTGCTTCAAATGGGAAGTCCTTCCTTTAGAATTATTTTATGGCTGTCAACCATTAGCCTAATCATTACCTAGATCTACACAGCTCATGAGCTTGTAAATCATATAATTTACTTATAGTTTTTTTCATTTGGATGCTATTAGATCATGGGAGAGATTAGGCTAATGGTTGATAGCCATAAGATCATTCTAAATGATGGACTTCCCATTTTAAGCATTTTTGTCACCATTTGGTTTAATTGCTTCATCTACACTGCTCATGAGCTTGTAAATCATATAATTTACTTATAGTTATCTTCATTTGGATGCTATAAGATCATGGGAGAGATAAGGCCAATGGTTGAGAGCCATTAGATCATTCTATGTGAAAGACTTCCCATTCTAAGCATGTTTGTCACCATTTGGTATAATCGCTTGATCTCCATCGCTCATGAGCTTCTAATTCGTATAATTTACTTATGGTTATCATCATTTGGATGCTATTAGATATAGGGAAAGATTAGGCAAATGGTTGAGAGCCATAAGATCATTCTAAGCGATGGACTTCCCATTCTAAGCATTTTTGTCACCATTTGGTATAATCGCTTGATCTCCACTGCTCATGAGCTTGTAAATCATATAATTTACTTATAGTTATCTTCATTTGGATGCTATTAGATCTTGGGAGAGATTAGCAGAGCCATTATCATTCTAAGTGAAAGACTTCCCATTCTAAACATGTTTGTCACCATTTGGTACAATCACTTGATATACATCCCTCATGACCTTGTAATTCGTCTGATTTTCTTATAGTCATCATCATTTGGATGCTATCAGAGATGTAGGGAAAGATTAGGCAAATGGTTGAGAGCCATAAGATCATTCTAAGTGAAAGACTTCCCATTCTAAGTATTTTTGTCACCATTTTTGTTTAATCACCTGATCTCCACAGCTCATCAGCACGTAAATCATATAATTTACTTATAGTTATCTTCATTTGGATGCTATAAGATCATGGGAGAGATAAGGCCAATGGTTGAGAGCCATTAGATCATTCTATGTGAAAGACTTCCCATTCTAAGCATGTTTGTCACCATTTGGTATAATCGCTTGATCTCCATCGCTCATGAGCTTCTAATTCGTCTAATTTTCTTATACTTAACTTCATTTGGATGCTACGATATCCAGGGAAAAATTAGGCAAATGGTTGAGAGCCATAAGATCATTCTAAGTGATGGACTTCCCATTCTAAGCATTATTGTCACCATTTGGTTTAATCGCTTGATCTACATAGCTCATGAGCTTGTAAATCGTATAATTTACTTATAGTTATCATTATTTGGATGCTATTAGATCTTGGGAGAGATTAGTACAATGGTTGAGAGCCATAAGGTCATTCTAAGTGAAAGACTTCCCATTCTAATCATGTTTGTCACCATTTGGTATAATCGCTTAATCTCCATCACTCATGAGCTTGTAATTCATCTAATTTTTTATAATTATCTTCATTTGGATGGTATCATATCTATGGAAAGATTAGGCAAATGATTGAGGGCCATAAGATCATTCTAAGTGAAGGACTTCCCATTTAAAGCATATGTGTACTAATTTGGTTTAATAGCTTTATCACCATAGCTAATGAGCTTGTAAATCATATAATTTACTGATAGTTTTCTTCACATGGATGCTATTAGATCTTGGGAAAGATTAGGCAAATGGTTGAGAACCATAAGATCATTCTAAGCAATGGATGTTCCATTTGAAGCATATGTGTACTAATTTGATTTAATAGCTTCATCTCCACAACTCATGAGCCTGTAAATCATATAATTTACTTATAGTTATGTTCATTTGGATGCTATGAGATCTAGGGAAAGATTAGGCTAATGGTTGAGGGCCATAAGATCATTCTAAGTGAAGGACTTCCCATTTGAAGCATATGTGTACTAATTTGGTTTAATAGCTTGATAACCATTGCTAATGAGCTTGTAAATCATATAATTTACTTATAGTTATGTTCATTTGGATGCTATGAGATCTAGTGAAAGATTAGGCTAATGGTTGAGAGCCATAAGATCATTTTATGTGAAGGACTTCTCATTTGAAGCATATGTGTCCTAATTTGGTTTAATGCTTGTTCTCCATTTGAGCTTGTAAATCAAATAATTTACTTATAGTTATCTTCATTTGGATGCTATCAGATGTAGGGAAAGATTTGGCTAATGGTTGAGAGCCATAAGATCTTTCTAAGTGAAGGACTTCCCATTTCTAAGCATTTTTGTCACCATTTGCTTTAATCGCCTGATCTCCACAGCTCATGATTGTGTAAATAATATAATTTACTTATAATTATCGTCATTTGGATGCTATTAGATCTAGGGAAAGATTAGGCAAATGGTTGAGCGGCATAAGATCATTCTAAGTGAATGACTTCTCATTCTAAGCTTTTTTGTCACCATTTGGTTTAATCGCTTGATCTCCACAGCTCATGAGCTTGTAATTAATCTAATTTATTGATAGTTATCTTCATTTGGATGCTATGAGATCTATGGAAAAATGAGGCCAATGGCTGAGAGTCGTGAGATCATTCCAAGTGACAGACTTCTCATTTGAAGCATGTGTCCTCATGTTGTTTAATCGCTTGATCTCCATAGCTATTGAGCTTGTAAATCATATAATTTACTTATAGTTATCTTCATTTGGATGCTACGAGATCTAGGGAAAGATTAGGCAAATGGTTGAGAGACATAAGATCATTCTAAGTGAAGGACTTCCCATTCTAAGCACTTTTGTCACCATTTGGTTTAATCGCTTCATCTACACAGCTCATGAGCTTGTACATCATATAATTTACTTATAGTTACCTTCATTTGGATGCTATGAGATCTAGGGAAAGATTAGGCTAATGGTTGGGAGCCATAAGATCATTCTAAGTGAAAGACTTCCCATTCTAAGCATGTTTGCCACCATTTGGTTTAATCACTTGATCTCCATCGCTCATGAGCTTGTAATTCCTCTAATTTTGTTATTGTTATCTTCATTTGGATGCCATTAGATCTAGGGAAAGATTAGGCAAATGGTTGAGAGCCATAAGATCATTCTAAGTGAAAGACTTCCCATTTGAAGCATTTTGTCCCATTTGGTTTAATCGCTTGATCTCCATAGCTCATGAGCTTGTAAATCATATAATTTACTTATAGTTATCTTCATTTGGATGCTATTAGATCTAGGGAAAGATTAGGCAAATGGTTGAGAGCCATAAGATCATTCTAAGTGAAGGACTTCCCATTCTAAGCATTTTTGTCACCATTTGGTTTAATCGCTTGATATCCATTGCTCATGACCTTGTAATTCATCTAATTTCCTTATAGTTATCTTCATTTCGATGCTATCAAATCTAGGGAAAGATTAGGCTAATGGTTGAGAGCCATAAGATCATTCTAAGTGAAGGACTTCCCATTCTAAGCATTTTTGTCACCATTTGGTTTAATCGCTTGATCTCCATAGCTCATGAGCTTGTAAATCATATAATTTACTTATAGTTATCTTCATTTGGATGCTATTAGATCTAGGGAAAGATTAGGCAAATGGTTGAGAGCCATAAGATCATTCTAAGTGATGGACTTACAATTTGTAGCATATGTGTCCTCATTTGGTTTAATCGCATGATCTCCATCGCTCATGAGCTTGTAATTCATCTAATTTTCTTACAGTTATCTTCATTTGGATGCTATGAGATCTAGGGAAATATTTGTCTAATGGTTGAGAGCCAAGAGATCGTTCTAAGTGTAGGACTTCCCATTTGAAGGATATGTGTCGTCATTTGGTTTAATCGCTTGATCGCCGTAGCTCATGAGCTTGGAAATCATATAATTTACTTATTGTTACCTTCATTTGGATGCCATGAGATCTAGGGAAAGATCAGGCTAATGGTTGAGAGCCATAAGATCATTCTAAGTGAAGGACTTCCCATTTGAAGCATATGTGTCCTCATTTGGTTTAATTGCTTGATCTCCATAGCTAATGAGCTTGTAAATCATATAATTTACTTATAGTTATGTTCATTTGGATGCTATTAGATCATGGGAATGATTAGGCCAATGGTTGAGAGCCATAAGATCATTCTATGTGAAGAACTTCCCATTTTAAGCATGTTTATCACCATTTGGGGTAATCACTTAATCTCCATCGCTCATGAGATTGTAATTTGTCTAATATTCTTATTGTTATGTTCATTTGGATTCTATGAGATCTGGGGAAAGATTAGGCAAATGGGTGAGAGCCATAAGATCATTCTAAGTGAAAGACGTCCCATTTGAAACATATGTGTCCTAATTTAGTTTAATCACTTGATCACCATAGCTCATGAGCTTGTAAATAATATAATTACTTATAGTTATCTTCATTTGGATGCTATGAGATCTAGGGTATGATTAGTCTAATGGTTGAGAGCCATATGTTCATTCTAGGTGAAGGACTTCTCATTTGAAGCATATGTGTCCTCATTTGGTTTAAATGCCTGATCTCCATAGCTAGTGAGCTTGTAATTCATCTAATTTCTTTATAGTTATCTTCATTTGGATGCTATTAGATCTAGGGAAGGATTAGGCTAATGGTTGAGAGCCATAAGATCATTCTAAGTGAAGGACATTCCCATTTGAAGCAAATGTCTCTCATTTGGTTTAATCGCTTGATCTCCATAGCTCATGAGCTTGTAAATCATATAATTTACTATAGTTATCTTCATTTGGATGCTATTAGGCTAGGGAAGGATTAGGCAAATGGTTGAGAGCCATAAGATCATTCTAAGTGAAGGACGTCCCATTTGAAACATATGTGTCCTCATTTTGTTTAATCGCTTGATCACCATAGCTCATGAGCTGGTAAATACTTATAGTTATCTTCATTTGGATGCTATGAGATCTAGGGTATGATTAGTCTAATGGTTGAGAGCCATAAGATCATTCTAAGTGAAGCACTTCCCATTCTAAGCATTTTTGTCTCCATTTGGTATAATCGCTTGATCACCATCTCTCATGAGCTTGCAATTCGTGTAATTTTCTTAATGTTATCTTCATTTGGATGCTATTAGATCTATAGAAAGATTAGGCCAAATGGTTGAGAGCCATAAGATCATTCTAAGTGAAGAGCTTCCCATTTGAAGCATATGTGTCCTCATTTGGTTTAATCGCTTGATCTCCACATCTCATGAGCTTGTAAATCATATAATTTACTTATAGTTATCTTCATTTGGATGCTATTAGATCTTGGGAAAGATTAGGCCAATGGTTGAGAGCCATAAAATCATTCTAAGTGAAGACTTCCCATTCTAAGCATGTTAGTGACCATTTGGTTTAATCGCTTGATCTCAACAGCTAATGAGCTTGCAAATCATATAATTTATTTTTGTTATCTTCATTTGGATGCTATTAGATCTAGGGAAAGATTAAGCAAATGGTTGAGAGCCATAAGATCATTCTAAGTGAAGGACTTTCCATTTGAAGCATATGTTTCCTAATTTGGTTTAATCACTTGATCTCCATCTCTCATGAGCTTGTAATTCATATAATTTACTTATAGTTATCTTCATTTGGATGCTATTAGATCTAGGGAAAGATTAGCAAATGGTTGAGAGCCATAAGATCATTCTAAGTGAAGGACTTCCCATTTGAAGCATATTTGACCATTTGGTTTAATTGCTTGATCTCCACAGCTCATGAGCCTATAAATCATATAATTTACCTATAGTTATATTCATTTGGATGCTATGAGATCTAAGGAAAGATTAGGCAAATGGTTGAGAGCCATAAGTTCATTCTAAGTGATGGACTTCTCATTTGAAGCATATGTGTCCTCATTTGGTTTAAATGCTTGATCTCCATAGCTAGTGAGCCTGTAATTCATCTAATTTTCTTATAGTTACCTTCATGTGGATGCTATGAGATCTAGGGATGGATTTGGCTAATGGTTGAGAGTCATAAGATCATTCTATGTGAAGGACTTCTCATTTGAAGCAAATGTCTCGTCACTTGGATTAATTGCTTGATCTCCATAGCTCATGAGCTTGTAAATAATATAATTACTTATAATTAGTTTGATCTCCATTTATAGCATATGTGTTCTAATTTGGCTTAATCCCTTGATCTCCATAGCTAATGAGCATGTAAATCTTGTCATTTACTTACCGTTTTCTTCATTTGGATGCAATTAGATCATGGGAGACATTTGGCTAGTGGTTGAGAGACATAAGATCATTCTAAGTGAAGGACTTCTCATTCTAAGCTTTTTTGTCACCATTTGGTTTAATCGCTTGATCTCCACAGCTCATGAGCTTGTAATTAATCTAATTTTCTTATAGTTATCTTTGCTTGGATGCTATGAGATCTAGAGAAGGATTAGGCTAATGGTTGAGACAATAAGATCATTCTAAGTGAAGGACTTCTCATTTGAAGCAAATGTCTCGTCACTTGGATGAATCGCTTGATCTTCATATCTCATGAGCTTGTAAATAATATAATTACTTATAGTTAGCTTCATTTGGATGCTATTAGAACATGGGAGAGATTAGGCTAATGGCTGAAAGCCATAAGATCATTCTAAGTGAAGCACTTCCCATTCGTCTAATTTTTTATTGTTCTCTTCATTTGGATGCTATGAGATCTAGGGTAAGATTAGGCTAATGGTTGAGAACCATAAGATCATTCTAAGTGAAGGTCTTCCCATTTGAAGCATATGTGTCCTCATTTTGTTTAATCGCTCGATCTCCATCGCTCGTGAGCTTGTAATTTGTCTAATTTTCTTATTGTTATCTTCATTTGGATTCTATGACATCGAGGGTAAGATTTGGGTAATGGTTGAGAGCCATAAGATCATTCTAAGTGAAGGACTTCCCATTTGAAGCATGTGTGTCCTCATTTGGTTTAATCGACAGCTAATGATACTGTAAATCATATAATTTACTTATAGTTTTCTTCATTTTGTTGCTATTAGATCTAGGGAAAGATTAGGCAAATGGTTGAGAGCCATACGATCTTTTGAAGTGAAGGACTTCCCATTTGAAGCGTATGTGTCCTAATTTGGTTTAATTGCTTGATCGCCATAGTTCGTGAGCTTGTAAACCATATCATTTACTTATGGTTGCCTTTATTCGGATGCTATTAGATCTAGGGAAAGATTAGGCTAATGGTTGAGAGCTATAAGATTATTCTAAGTGAAGGACTTCTCATTTGAAGCAAATCTATCCTCATTTTTTTTAATCGCTCGATCTCCATAGCTAATGAGCTTGGACATCATATAATTTACTTACAGTTATCTTCATTTGGATGCTATTAGTTCTAGGGAAGGATTATGCAAATGGTCGAGAGCCATAAGATCATTCTAAGTGATGGACTTACAATTTGTAGCATATGTGTCCTCATTCGATTTAATCACATGATCTCCATCTCTCATGAGCTTGTAATTCATCTAATTTTCTTACAGTTATCTTCATTTGGATGCTATGAGATCTAATGAAAGATTACGCTATTGGTTGAGAGCCATGAGATCATTCGAAGTGAATGACTTCCCATTTGAAGCATATATGTCCTCATTTGGTTTAATTGCTTGACCTTCAAATGTAATGAGCTTGTAAATCATATAATTTACCTTTAGTTATCTTCATTTGGATGCTATGAGATGTATGGAATGATTTGGCTAATGGTTTAGAGTCATCAGATCATTCTAAGTGAAGGACTTTTCATTTGTAGCATATGTGTCCTAACCTTGTTTAATTGCTTGCTCTCCATAGCTAATGAGCTTGTAAATCATATAATTTACTTATAGTTATGTTCATTTGGATGCTATTAGATCGCGGGAAAGATTAGCCCAATGGTTGAAAGACATAAGATCATTCTTAGTGAAGAACATCCCATCCTAAGCATTTTTGTCACCATTTGATTTAACCGCTTGGTCTCCACAGCTCATGATTGTGTAAATAATATAATTTACTTATAGTTATCGTCATTTGGATGCTATTAGATCTAGGGAAAGATTAGGCAAATGGTTGAGCGGCATAAGATCATTCTAAGTGAAGGACTTCCCATTTGAAGCATATGTGTCCTAATTTAGTGTAATCACTTGATCACCATAGCTCATGAGCTTGTAAATCATATAATTTACTTATTGTTATCTTCATTTGTATGCCATGAGATCTAGGGAAAGATTAGGCTAATGGTTGAGAGCCATGAGATCATTATAAGTGAAGGACTTCTCATTTGAAGCATATGTGTCCTCATTTTGTTTAATCGCCTTATCTCCAAAGCTAATGAGCTTGGAAATCATATAATTTACTTACAATTATGTTCATTTGGATTCTATTAGATCTAGGGAAGGATTAGGCAAATGGTTGGGAGCGATAAGGTCATTCTAAGTGATGGACTTACAATTTGTAGCATATGTGTCCTCATTTGGTTTAATCGCATGATCTCCATTGCTCATGAGCTTGTAATTCATCTAATTTTCTTATAGTTATCTTCATTTGGATGCTATGAGATCTAGGGAAAGATTTTTCTAATGGTTGAGAGCCATGAGATCAATCTAAGTGTAGGACTTCCCATTTGAAGCATATGTGTCCTCATTTGGTTTAATCGCTTAATCTCCTTAGCTAATGAGCTTGTAAATATAGTTATTATTCTCCTTAGCTAATGAGCTTGTAAATCAGATAATTTGCTTATAGTTATCTTCATTTGGATGCTATGAGATGTATGGAAAGATTCAGCTAAAGGTTGAGAGCCATGAGATCATTCTAACTGAAGGACTTCCCATTTGAAGCATATGTGTCCTCATTTGGTTTAATCGCTTGATCACCATAGCTCATGAGCTTGGAAATCTTATAATTTAATTATAGTTACCTTCATTTGGATGCCATGAGATCTAGGGAAAGATTAGGCTAATGGTTGAGAGCCATAAGATCATTCTAAGCGAAGGACTTCTCATTTGAAGCATTTGTGTCCTCATTTGGTTTAATCGCTTGATCTCAACAACTAATGAGCTTGCAAATCATATAATTTACTTATAGTTATCTTCATTTGGATGCTATTCGATCATGGGAATGATTGGGCCAGTGGTCGAGAACCATAACATCATTCTAAGTGAAGAACTTCCCAGTCTAAGCATTTTTGTCGCTATTTGATTTAATCGCTTGATCTCCACAGCTCATGAGCTTGTAAATCAGATAATTTACTTATAGTTATCTTCATTTGGATGCTATGAGATCTATGGAAAGATTCGGCTAATGGTTGAGAGCCATGAGATCATTCTAAGTGAAGGACTTCCCATTTGAAGCGTATGTGTCCTCATTTGGTTTAATCGCTTGATCACCACAGCTCATGAGCTTGGAAATCTTATAATTTATTTATAGTTACCTTCATTTGGATGCCATGAGATCTACGGCAAGATTAGGCTAATGGTTAAGAGCCATAAGATCATTCTAAGCGAAGGACTTCTCATTTGAAAAATTTGTGTCCTCATTTGGTTTAATCGCTTGATCTCAACAACTAATGAGCTTGCAAATCATATAATTTACTTATAGTTATCTTCATTTGGATGCTATTAGATCATAGGAAAGATTAGGCTAGTGGTTGAGAGACATAAGATCATTCTAAGTGAAGAACATCCCATTTTAAGCATTTTTGTCGCCATTTGATTTAATCGCTTGATCTCCACAGCTCATGAGCTTCTAAATCATATAATTTACTTATAGTTATCTTCATTTGGATGCTATTAGATCGTGGGAAAGATTAGGCCAATGGTTGAGAGCCATAAGATCATTCTAAGTGAATGACTTCCCATTCTAAGCATGTTTGTCACCATTTGGTGTAATCGCTTGATCTCCATCGCTCATGAGCATGTAACTCATATAATTTAGTTATAGTTTTCTTCATTTGGATGCTATGAGATCTAGGGTATGATTAGGCTAATGGTTGAGAGCCATAAGATCATTTTGTGTGAAGAACTTTCCATTTGAAGCATATGTGTTCTCGTTTGGTTTAATCGCTTGATCTCCATAGCTAATGAGCTTGTAAATCAAATAATTTACTTATAGTTATCTTCATTTGGATGCTATGAGATCTAGGGAATGATTAGGCTAATGGTTGAGAGCCATAAGATCTTTCTAAATGAAGAACTTCCCATTTGAAGCATATGTATTCTCATTTGGTTTGATAGCTTGATCTCCATAGCTACTGAGCTTGGAAATCATATGATTTACTTATTGTTATCTTCATTTGGATGCTATTTGGTCATGGGGAGTGATTAGGCCGATGGTTGAGAGCCATTATACCAAATGGTGACCAACGTGCTCGGAATGGGAAGTCTTTCACTTAGAATGATCTTATGGCTCACCACCATTGGCCTAATCTCTCCGATGATCTAATAGCATCCAAATGAATATAACTATACGTAAATTATATGATTTACAAGCTCATGAGCTGTGGAGATCAAGTGATTAACCCAATTGGTGACAAAAATGCATAGAATGGGAGGTCCTTCACTTAGAATGATCTTATGGCTCTCAACCATTACCCTAATCTTTCGCTAGATCTAATAGCATCCAAATGAAGATAACAATAAGAAAATTAGACGAATTACAAGCTCATGAGCAAATGGAGATCAAGCGAATATAGCAAATGGTGACAAACATGCCTAGAATGGGAAGTCATTCACTTAGAATGATCTTATGGCGCTCAAACGTTGGCCTAATTTCTCCCCAAGATCCAATAGCGTCCAAATGAATATAACACTAAGTAAATTATATGATTTCCAAGCTCATTAGCTATGGAGCTCAAGCTATTAAACAAAATTAGTACACATATGCTTTAAATGGGAAGTCCTTCACCTAGAATGATCTTATGGCACTCAACCATTAGCCTAATCTTTCCCTAGATCTCATAGCATCCAAATGAACATAAAAATAAGAAAATTAGACGAATTACAAGCTCATGAGCGATGGAGATCAAGCGATTAAACCAAATGGTGACAAACATGCTTAGAATGGGAAGTCTATTACTTAGAATGATCTTATGGCTCTCAAACAGGCATATGGTTGAGAGCGATAAGATCATTCTAAGTGAAAGACTTCCCATTCTGAGCATTTTTGTCACCATTTGGTTTAATCGCTTGATCTACACAGCTCATGAGCTTGTAAATGATATAATTTACCTATAGTTATCTTCATTTGGATGCTATTAGATCTTTAGAGAGATTAGTATAATGGTTGAGAGCCATAGGGTCATTCTAAGTGAAGGACTTCCCATTCTAAGCCTGTTTGTCACCATTTGGTATAATCACTTGATCTCCATCGCTCATGACCTTGTAATTTGTCTAATTTTTTTTATTGTTTTCTTCATTTGGATGCTACGAGATCTAGGGAAAGATTAGACAAATGGTTGAGAGCCGTAAGATCATTCTAAGTGAAGGACTTCCCATTCTAAGCATTTTTGTCACAATTTGGTTTAATCGCTTGATCTACACAGCTCATGAGCTTGTAAATCATATAATTTACTTATAGTTATCTTCATTTGGATGCTATTAGATCTTGGGAGAGATTAGGCCAATGCTTGAGAGCCTTATGATCATTCTAAGTGATGGACTTCCCATTCTAACCACTTTTGTCACCATTTGGTCGAATTCCATCACACCTAATAGACCAACTTAATCTAGGAAATGCACCAGCAAGTCTGAGATTATCAGAAAGAGTTTGAGCTACCCTAATTGTAGTCATATCACATGAGCATTCATGAGAAAAGGCTCGTTGCTTTTCTTACAACAATCCTAAAAATCGGTCTCGGGACATCAATAAGTGTAGTGAGTTCTAACAAAAAAACATATGATTCAATTAATTCCAAGAAAAGGAATTTTAGTTCTAACTTCTAACTATCGATCACAAGACTCATTGGCACTGATGGTTGTCAATCAAAATGAAGTATCTGCTAATGCAAACAGCAGAATGCCAAGTGGAGGTGTTTTACAATCACATTTGTTAATTAACAGTTCTAAGGCTTGTCTTTGAAATGGCTTGGGAGTTTCTTAGAGAGTCATACAAATCAAAGATTTATCTACATCTAGTCTATTAGGCGTGATGGTTTTTCACTTGTTTAGTCTCCATTGACTTAGTGCATAGTCAATATAGGGATAAGAACTTATTTAGATTGAACAGGTCAATCCAACTGATATTCACCTATGTTTCTATAGAGACTTTAGGATGATCTACTGTCTTTTGGTCTAAAAATCAAACAGCATGAGGATAAGATAAAATCTCTGATGGCTCAGAGAAACATATTACATGACTCTATTCTTGATAAGAGAGGTATGTTATTTGAAATCTGATGCTTGTAGCATGAATGCCTATTAGACCATTTAGAGATTTTTAAATGGAAATGGAAATATGGCTTCTTTCCTTGCAATATGGTCACTTTGATATAGAATATTAGTGAAAATAGATCAGTGGGCAAAACCTTGAAGACAGCCTCATATATTGGTACTAGGTTAGCATAATATGCACATCATCTAGTGGATTGAGGTCATAGTTTTTCTCAAAGGAAAAGCAAAGTGCAATGGCCACTTCTTTGATTGTTATGGCATCTTCTAACATGTTTCTTGCCGACTTATCATATAAATTACATATAGTTTTCTTCATTTGGATGCTATGAGATCTAGGGAAAGATTATGCTAATGGTTGACAGCCATGGGATCATTTTAAGTGAAGGACTTCTCATTTGAAGCATAAGTGTCCTCATTTTGTTTAATCGCAGGATCTTCATAACTAAAGAGCTTGTAAATCATATAAATTAAATATAGTTTTCTTCATTTGGATGCTATGAGATCTAGGGAAAGATTAGGCTAGTGGTTGAGAGCCATAAGATCATTCCAAGTGAAAGACTTCCCATTTGAAGGATATGTGTCCTCATTTGGTTTAATTACTTGATCTCCATAGCTAATGAGCTTGTAAATCATATAATTTCCTTATAGTTACCTTCATTTGGATGCTATGAGATCTAGGCAAAGATTAGGCTAGTCATTGAGAGTCACAAGATCATTCTAAGAGAAGGACTTCTCATTTGAAGCATGTGTGTCCTCATTTGATTTAATCCCTTGATCTCCATAGCTAATGAGCTTGTAACTCAAATAAATTACATATAGTTATTTTCATTTGGATGCTATGAGATCTAGGGAAAGATTAGGCTAGTAGTTGAGAACCATAAGATCATTCAGAGTAAAAGACTTCCCATTTGAAGGATATGTGTCCTCATTTGGTTTAGTTACTTGATCTCCATAGCTAATGAGCATGTAAATCATATAATTTCGTTATAGTTACCTTCATTTGGATGCTATGAGATCTAGGCAAAGATTAGGCTAGTGGTTGAGAGCCAGAAGATCATTCCAAGTAAAAGACTTCCCATTTGAAGGATATGTGTCCTCATTTGGTTTAATTACTTGATCTCCATAGCTAATGAGCTTGTAAATCATATAAATTACATATAGTTTTCCTCATTTGGATGCTATGAGATCTAAGGAAAGATTAGGCTAGTGGTTGAGAGTCACAAGATCATTCTAAGAGAAGGACTTCTCATTTGAAGCATGCGTGTCCTCATTTGGTTTAATCCCTCGGTCTCCATAGCTAATGAGCTCGTAAATCATATAAATTACATATAGTTTTCTTCATTTGGATGCTATGAGTAAGGAAAGATTGGGCTAGTTGTTGAGAACCATAAGATCATTCCAATTGAAAGACTTCCCATTTGAAGGATATGTTTCTTCATTTGGTTTAATCGCTTGATCTCCACAGCTAATGAGCTTGTAAATCATATAATTTACTTATGGTTACCTTCATTTGGATGATATGAGATCTAGGGAAAGATTAGGTTAGTGGTTGAGAGACAGTAGATCATTCCAAGTAAAAGACTTCCCATTTGAAGGATGTGTATCCTCATTTGGTTTAATTTCTAGATATCCATAGCTAATGAGCTTGTAAATCATATAATTTCCTTATAGTTACCTTCATTTGGATGCTATGAGATCTAGGCAAAGATTAGGCTAGTGGTTGAGAGTCATAAGATCATTCTAAGTGAAGACTTTCTATTGAAGGATATGTGTCGCTCATTTGATTTAATTACTTGATCTCCATAGCTAATGAGCTTGTAAATCATATAATTTACTTATAATTACCTTAATTTGGATGATATGAGATCTAGGGAAAGATTAGGCTAGTGGTTGAGAGTCACAAGATCATCCTAAATGAAGGACATCCCATTTGAAGCATGTGTGTCCTCATTTGGTTTAATCCCTTGATCTCCACAGCTAATGAGCTTGTAAATCATATAAATTACATATAGTTTTCTTCATTTGGATGCTATGAGATCTAAGGAAAGATTAGGCTAGTAGTTGAGAACCATAAGATCATTCCAAGTGAAAGACTTCCCATTTGAAGGATATGTGTCCTCATTTGGTTTAATTACTTGATCTCCATAGGTAATGAGCTTGTAAATCATATAATTTCCATATAGTTACCTTCATTTGGATGATATGAGATCTAGGGAAAGATTAGGCTAGTGGTTGAGAGTCACAAGATCATCCAAAGAGAAGGACTTCTCATTTGAAGCATGTGTGTCCTCATTTGGTTTAATCCCTTGATCTCCATAGCTAATTAGCTTGTAAATCATATAATTTCCATATAGTTACCTTCATTTGGATGATATGAGATCTAGGGAAAGATTAGGCTAGTGGTTGAGAGTCACAAGATCATTCTAAGAGAAGGACTTCTCATTTGAAGCATGTGTGTCCTCATTTGGTTTAATCCCTTGATCTCCATAGCTAATGAGCTTGTAAATCATATAAATTACATATAGTTTTCTTCATTTGGATGCTATGAGATCTAAGGAAAGATTAGGCTAGTAGTTGAGAACCATAAGATCATTCCAAGTGAAACACTTCCCATTTGAAGGATATGTGTCTTCATTTGGTTTAATCACTTGATCTCCATAGCTATTGAGCTTGTAAATCATATAAATTACATATAGTTACCTTCATTTGGATGATATGACATCTAGGGAAAGATTAGGCAAGTGGTTGAGAGTCACAAGATCATTCTAAGAGAAGGACTTCCCATATGAAGCATGTGTGTCCTCATTTGGTTTAATCCCTCGATCTCCAAACATAATGAGCTTGTAAATCATATAAATTACATATAGTTTTCTTCATTTGGATTCTATGAGATCTAAAGAAAGATTAGGCTAGTAGTTGAGAACCATAAGATCATTCCCATTGAAAGACTTCCCATTTGAAGGATATGTGTCTTCATTTGGTTTAATTACTTGATCTCCAATGCTAATGAGCTTGTAAATCATATAATTTCTTTATAGTTACCTTCATTTGAATGCTATCAGATCTAGGCAAAGATTAGGCTAGTGGTTGAGAGTCACAAGATCATCCTACGAGAAGGACTTCTCATTTAAAGCATTTTGTCCTCATTTGGTTTAATCACTTGATTTCCATAGCTAATGAGCTTGTAAATCATATAATTTCCTTATAGTTATCTTCATTTGGATGCTATTAGATCTAGGGAAAGATTAGGCTAGTGGTTGAGAGTCACAAGATCATTCTAAGTGAAGGACTTCCCATTCTGAAGCATGTGTGTCCTCATTTGGTTTAATCCTTGATCTCCAAAGCTAATGAGCTTGTAAATCATATAAATTACTTATAGTTTTCTTCATTTGGATGCTATCGAGATCTAAAGAAAGATTAGGCTAATGGTTGAGAGCCATAAGATCATTCTAAGTGAAAGACTTCCCATTTAAGGATATTTGTCACCATTTGGTTTAATTACTTGATCTCCATTGCTCATGAGCTTGTAAATCATATAATTTAATTTATAGTTTTCTTCATTTGGATGCTATTAGATCTAGGGAAAGATTAGGCTAGTGGTTGAGAGCTATAAGATCATTCTAAGTGAAGGACTTCCCATTTGAAAGCATAGGTGCCCCAATTTGGTTTAATCGCTTGATCGCCATAGCTCATGAGCCTGTAAATCATATAATTTACTTATAGTTATCTTCATTTGGATGCTATTGGATCAAGGGAATGATTAGCCAATGGTTGAGAGCCATAACATTATTCTAAGTGAATGACTTTCTATTCTAAGCATGTTTGTCACCATTTGGTGTAATCGCTTGATCTCCATCACTCATGAGCTTGTAATTCATATAATTTAATCATAGTTTTCTTCATTTGGATGATATTATATCTAGTGAAAGATTAGGCAAATGGTTGAGAGTTATAAGATCATTCCCAGTGAAAGACTTCCCATTTGAAGGATATGTGTGCTTCATTTGGTTTAATTACTTGATCTCCAATGCTAATGAGCTGGTAAATCATATAATTTCTTTATAGTTACCTTCATTTGAATGCTATCAGATCTAGGGAAAGATTAGGCTAGTGGTTGAGAGTCACAAGATCATCCTACGAGAAGGACTTCTCATTTAAAGCATGTGTGTCCTCATTTGGTTTAATCCCTTGATCTCCATAGCGAATGAGCTTGTAAATCATATAAATTACATTTAGTTTTCTTCATTTGGATGCTATGAGATCTAAGGAAAGATTAGGCTAGTAGTTGAGAACCATAAGATCATTCCAAGTGAAAGACTTCCCATTTGAAGGATATGTGTCTTCATTTGGTTTAATCGCTTGATCTCCATAGCTAATGAGCTTGTAAATCATATAAATTACATATAGTTTTCTTCATTTGGATGCTATGAGATGTAAGGAAAGATTAGGCTAGTAGTTGAGAATCATAAGATCATTTCAAGTGAAAGACTTCCCATTTGAAGGATATGTGTCCTCATTTGGCTTAATTACTTGATCTCCATAGCTAATGAGCTTGTAAATCATATAATTTCCTTATAGTTACCTTCATTTGGATGATATGAGATCTAGGGAAAGATTAGGCTAGTGGATGAGAGTCACAAGATCATTCTAAGAGAAGGACTTCTCATTTGAAGCATGTGTGTCTTCATTTGGTTTAATACCTTGATCTCCGTACCTAATGAGCTTGTAAATCATATAAATTACATATAGTTTTCTTCATTTGGATTCTATCAGATCTAAGACTAAGATTAGGCTAGTGGATGAGAGTCACAAGATCATTCTAAGAGAAGGGCTTCTCATTTGAAGCATGTGTGTCCTCATTTAGTTTAATCGCTTGATCTCCATAGCTAATGAGCTAGTAAATCATATAATTTCCTTATAGTTACCTTCATTTGGATGACATGAGATCTAGGGAAAGATTAGGCAAGTGGTTGAGAGTCACAAGATCATTCTAAGAGAAGGACTTCTCATTTGAAGCATGTATGCCCTCATTTGGTTTAATTACTTGATCTCCATAGCTAATGAGCTTGTAAATCATATAATTTCCATATAGTTACCTTCATTTGGATGATATGAGATCTAGGGAAAGATTAGGCTAGTGGTTGAGAGTCACAAGATCATTTTAAGAGAAGGACTTCTTATTTGAAGCATGTGTGTCCTCATTTTGTTTAATCCTTGGTCTCCATAGCTAATGAGCTTGTGAATCATATAAATTACATATAGTTTTCCTCTTTTGGATTCTATTAGATCTAAGGAAAGATTAGGCTAGTAGTTGAGAACCATAAGATCATTCCAAGTGAAAGACTTCCCATTTGAAGGATATGTGTCTTCATTTGGTTTAATCGCTTGATCTCCATAGCTAATGAGCTTGTAAATCATATAATTTCCTTATAGTTACCTTCATTTGGATGCTATGAGATCTAGGCAAAGATTAGGCTAATGGATGAGAGTCACCAAGATCATTCTAAGAGAAGGGCTTCTCATTTGAAGCATGTGTGTCCTCATTTGGTTTAATTACTTGATCTCCATAGCTAATGAGCTTGTAAATCATATAATTTCCTTATAGTTACCTTCATTTGGATGCTATGAGATCTAAGCAAAGATTAGGCTAGTGGTTCAGAGTCACAAGATCATCCTAAGAGAAGGACTTCTCATTTGAAACATGTGTGTCCTCATTTGGTTTAATCCCTTGGTCTCCGTAGCTAATGAGCTTGTAAATCGAATAAATTTCATATAATTTTCTTCATTTGGATTCTATGAGATCTAAAGAAAGATTAGGCTAGTACTTGAGAACCATAAGATCATTCCAATTGAAAGACTTCCCATTTGAAATATGTGTGTCTTCATTTGGTTTAATCCTTGATCTCCATAGCTAATGAGCTTGTAAATCATATAATTTCCATACCGTTACCTTCATTTGGATTATATGAGATCTAGGCAAAGATTAGGCTAGTGGTTGAGAGCCAAAAGATCATTACAAGTGAAAGACTTCCCATTTGAAGGATATGTGTCTTCATTTGGTTAATCGCTTGATCTCCATAGCTAATGAGCTTGTAAATCATATAATTTCCTTATAGTTACCTTCATTTGGATGCTATGAGATCTAGGGAAAGATTAGGCTAGTGGTTGAGAGTCATAAGATCATTCTAAGAGAAAAACTTCCCATTTGAAGCATGTGTGTCCTCATTTGGTTTAATCGCTTGATCTCCAACTCTAATTAGCTTGTAAATCATATAATTTCCATATAGTTACCTTCATTTGGATGATATGAGATCTAGGGAAAGATTAGGCTAGTGGTTGAGAGTCACAAGATCATTTTAAGAGAAGAAGTTCTTGGAAGAACTTGGGTTCAAGCAAAAGAGGTGTGTGCTATTTTGTGATAATCATAGCGCAATTCATCTTGGTAAGAATTCATGTTTTCATTCTAGATCAAAACATATTGATGTTAGATATCATTGGATAAGAGATGTTCTAGATGAAAAGTTGTTGGAACTTGAGAAAATTCATACAGACCATAATGGCTCTGATATGATGACGAAGGCTCTATCAAGAGAGAAGCTTAAACATTGCCGATTGATAGCAGGGATGGAGAATCCCTCCACATTGTCGTGAGAGGGAGATTTGTTAGCTCGGTTCACTCTTATGTGGAGGGAGCCCAATGAGTTGCAAGTCCAAAAGGGCTTGAGCCCATATAATAAGTTATATGGAGAAATAGGGTTTCTCACTATCGTTGAAGTTGTAGCCGCAAAAGACGTAGTAACAAGAGAAAAAGAGAAAGCAAAAAATCTGGGGTCTAGGGCAATGTCTGATTTACATCAAGTTGGCATCGGAGGTCGATTCGAGGTCCGATTGAGTTGAAATTTTGTCAGCATATTCATGGTGCAATCTTCTCAAATCTGAACGGTTTGATTTTCGTTTGAAGCTCCCTACATCAGGTTTTTCGTGGATCGATCAAAACCTGCGTTTTTGGTCAAATTTATCATTGATCTCTTGTGAAGTTTATGTGTATTGCCAAGAATTATGTTCTTGAGATCTTTGCTGCTATGTACCTCTAGTATTTGCTAGAGAAGAACATTGTTCACCCAATTTTGTTGATAGTGAAGATTTTCGGGTGGACTCCGGTCCCGTGGTTTTTGATCTCCTCACATCGAGGGGGTTTTTCACGTAAAAAATCGTCTTGTGTTTGTGTGTTTGGTATTTATTTTGCTCTACTATATCGGTTCCTATTAGGTTTACACAAGAGGGGAGATTATTTTATTCCACTGCGTTAATTCGATATTGTTCTAATTGTTATCGTTCTCCCATCAGCTCTCTCGCCTAGTTTTTAATATGTTCAATTTTAAAATAATTACCAAACATACAGTTTACAATAATACATAGCAAATGACAGCTACAATTTATCTTTGGCTATACAATTCTTGCGCGAAATTCAATGGTGTAAGGTCGTTGTCGAAGCTGAGAACTCATGGGCAATCGTGCGAGAATGATTAGATTATTCTTCATCATGCTAGGCAAAGCACAGTTCCAAGAGCTCCACTTGGCATATTAAAATTCTAAAATAACATTATCAACATCCATTAAAACGAATTATAGACGTATATATATCCATGAAGATAGTTCCACTGCAGTGGGGTCAACGAGAAAAGTAGATGTTACTTGTAATTGTATATTTAAGAGTGGGGAGGCTTCACTTTTCGTGGCAATGTCCTTGCAATTTCGCTCAAGCCGACCGTCCGCGTAGCTATTGGTCTTCTTGAACCAAGTTGAAAGGAAACAAATAGCCAAAAAAGAAAAAAAGATTTGTCTCCTCGAGACGTCGTGACAAAGGAAAAATTGAATAAAATGACATATTCTTCGGTACCAACCGTCGCCATCATTATGTCTCCTTGCACATACTTTCTTCCCCAAGATTGGCGACAACTTTCGAGATCCTATATTAGGTTATCATAAGTGGTAACGTGCACGGAACTTTCGTGTTGCTAGTCTTATTACAACAAATTATCTCTACTTGTGACAAAGGTAATAAGAAAACTATGTCAAGATTCAGCCAACAAAACTATGTCGGGATTCTCGGCAAATGAAACAACAATGAGACATTATTGAATAGTTGGGTTATCATAAGTGGTAACGTGCGCGGAACTTTCGTGTTGCTAGTCTTATTACAACAAATTATCTCTACTTGTGACAGAGATATTTGCTTCAATTGCATGGTCGAAGATTTATTTGGCACTATTTTTTATCACCACAAGACTTCACCAATGAGCTTTTAGAAAATTGTAGTTCACTAAAATATCTAGGAAACTCTATAAAATGGATCGATAATTTAACAGATGTCCAAGTCCAAAGGTGTCCCAAGATTAGAGAGAGGCCATTAATATAGTTCTGATCAAATGGAGCGAAGGTTGTTAGAAGCAGCTCGAAAGGGCAATATCGATGAGCTGAATGACTTGATCAGAAGCAATGGGCTCGTCCTCGAGGAGATGATTCTCGAAGGAGCTGGTCACACGCCACTGCATGTCGCTTGTGTGGCCGGCCATCTGGATTTCGTCCGAGAGCTCCTAAAGTTGATGCCGAAGTTCGCAGAAAAAGTCAACGCGGATGGTTTTAGTCCGCTGCACATTGCAGCAGCTCGAGGCGATGTTGAGATCGCGGAGGAGCTCTTGAAAGTGGGTACACACCTGTGCTCCGTGAAGGGGCGGGAGAGAAGAATCCCTTTACATTATGCTGCTGTAAATGCGGAGGTCAATGTCATGAAGGTGCTGCTATCCGCTTCGCCTGAGTCTCTCGAAGAGACAACTGCCCGAGAGGAGACTGCGCTTCACCTCGCCGTGAAGAACAACCGGTTTGACGCGGTAGTTGTGTTGGTGGAGCATCTGAAGCAGCACAAAAAGGAGGAGGTGATCAATTGGAAGGATAACAAAGGCAACACCGCCTTGCATCTTGCTGTAACCGGCAAAAATTTCGAGGCAAGTCTCTCCGTTCCCTTATTTTATCTCACTTCTCTTTGTGCATTGTTTCAGTGAGTGTTAATTTGGTGTTCCTACCATATGCAAAAATCTTCTAGGCAAAGGAATTTAATTTCATCATCACGGAAATATAGGTTCTCGCCTATGCAAAAAAAAAAATTTCTGTAGTATCATTGATAATAAAACAGAGATGGAAAGACTTGCAGGTGGTTGACTTCATGCTTCGTGGGCATGCTCTGGAGTACGAGGTCGTGGAGTTGGACGCCTTGAACGAGAGTGGCTCGACACCTCTAGATCTCTCAACTTTCTCGCAAAGGGGAGCAGGAGATAGGGAGATCAGAGAAATTCTTGCTCGAGCCGGAGCCATACACGGAAGAGGAGAATCAAACTCGCCCACTTCAAGCCCCGTCTCGGCGGATAACAACAATATCGAGGGAGAAAACAATCATGAATCAGATGGGGAACCAGTCACAAATGCCTTCCAGTCATTATCGCATTTGCAATCGAAAATTTTTAACAAAGATGGAGAGTCGTTAGGCGACATACGAAACGCCCTGCTGGTTGTTGCCGCCCTCATTGCGAGCGCAACCTACCAATCCGTGCTTCAGCCTCCAGGAATCATACAAGGTGACAGTGGTGACAATAAATCCATGGAATCCGTGCTGCAAAGTTACCAGTATTTCTATAGCGAGTCCGCAGTGTATGGCCTCTTCCTGGGCGGCAACACATTCGGATTCTTGGTGTCGGTACAGATGATCATTTGCCTCACCAAAGATCTCCCCATCAAGCTGCCGCTTACACTGTCTCTGATCACAATGGTTCTAACTTACTTTTGCTTCACGGTATCCCTGCTGTTCACATCAAAAAATTCTATGCTAGAAGTGAATGTGCAGCAACTAATGCCGCTTATGATATCAGTTTTCCTTCTACTGATACAGAGGTGGTTGGCAGTAGGTATAGATCTTCTCTTGGGGCTGCTTTTTTGATTTCACCTCGTAGGTAATATGTACAGTCTAAGGAGTAAGGACCAAATTCGTTGTTGCTAATCATGGTATTTCTCTTTCCTTGGAGTTGAGCTAAGACATGCAAGCCTTTAGCAGTATGGTATTGGAGCTTGTTCGACGAGGTCAGGAATCAGATTGATGTCCTTAATTCTCTGCAATTGATTGTGTGATGTCTGCAAGTGATTCACTATATTGTATTTCCCTAATAAAATGTGTCCCAAGTTTGTAGCTCATTTATAACTCTGCCAATAGCAGTTGAGATTTTGGGATGTGGTTGCGCGAGTTCTGTTTTAAGTTCTCACTGGTATTTGCTTCTTCAGATGGATTGGCCGTGAAGTAAAAGGTCATTGTGAGGTTGAGAATTTCTCTGTAAATACCCATGAGCTCTCACTAAACTGACGGGGATAAATACGAGACAAGCTAAGCATGCAGTCGGAAGAACAGCGCAGGACGTGCACAATCCGTCCCATCGAATCATTACAAACTTAAACGAATTCGAACGATCATAACCGTATGACAAATGCAGTTTTTGGCTGATAACAAAAGAGTTGCTTCTTGAGAAGGATGAAATTTTATTCCGGAATACTTCTAATTTAAAAATAATCTTTACTTATGATAACAATAGAAGGGTTATACACATAGTAGAAAATAACATCTAGAAAGGGATACTTTTGGGGAATTCTCAACCGGAAGGGAAGCCAGGAAAAATTTATACTAAATCATCGTACATTAGGATCCATGTACAAACATATCCTTCCACGCCACCTGTCACGCCCCGATTCTCGAGCTCGCAGCAACCCCATTTCCATGATTAATTGAGAGCGACGTCCCAGGACCCATCCACGACCATTCATTTTATCTTTTGATTATGCGCAAGCGGAACACGAACCATCCCCAGACAATCAATCAATCAAACAGGAATAGAGGGATGAACAGCAACTACTCATTTGTTCAAATTATTGGATTAACCAACAGAGGATCGTTTCCGAATTACAAGCCCGACAAAAAGGGCCGATCCATCCTCTAAGCCAAACCAAAAAGAAACTAGGCTAATCCAATTAAACAATAAGAACCCTCGAGTTCAGCACCATCATCACTACAACCCATCGAACTCAGTCTCCGTCGGGTCGATCACTGGAGGAGTGGGGCAGGATCCTCCATTGCGGGTACGCCATTCTAGAGGCCTGAAAATGGTTAACCACGACGGGTTAAGATAAAATTTCAGCGAGTTCTCCCTTAAGCCCCGGTTAGTACGCCAACTCAACCCAGGGTATCTCTCCAGAACCACCCCTCACTCAACCCAACAAACAACCAGCAAACAGCAGACCAAATAACAGGCAGGGACAACCAACAATCAATATTCAGTTCGCATGCAACCTTACTCGGTATACCATACCCTGCACGTCGAATCTCATACAATTCAAGCAAGGCACATGGCCGTTAGATGAAACAGTTCATCAATCACATGCGAATCGCGTCACAAGCAATCTCACCTGGCCATTGCCACACCCTACACGACTGTCAACTCATGCGTGCGTATCACAAATTATCACGATATTAAGAGCATGCGAATAATCAGAGCATTTCACACAACTTTCTCATGTCTCACACTCACACATGCTCCGATTATTACGACCCCTCCTCTTGGGCCACGGCACAACCTTATGGTTGGCGGTTCCTGGCTAAACTAGCTTCGTCCTCTTTACCTCGAGGCACGGTGACGTCAAGGGCTTACTCCCAAGACGGCATTCCTGAAGGAGCATAGGACCCGCCCACTACCGCAGCTCCGCAACTGACAGAGGCCCGGGACTCGCCCCCATACCGCAGTCCCACATAGAACCCCTCCCTGTCAGGCAACCGACCGAAGTGAGGCGACCCACTGGCCACGGCACAACCCCATAGGGATTGGCGGTCTTCCGGCAACGCCGGGTTCTCTCATTTAATGTGATCATGCAACACATCATCAAACAATCCATTTATATCTTTGCTCTATCGTGAATGCAACATCACTCATGCTCATGCGACATGCCATTTCAAATGACCCACGCAATATGTCATGCGATCTCACTCGACAATTTCCAAACTTCAATTCAACCAACACTCGATCACGCAATTCATCAATATTCACGAGTATAATTAACAATCGGCACTTTAATAAATCATAACAACCAAGAACACATCAAATTAAGACAAAAATTAGCTTCTGCATGAACAGTGCCGTGAACTGTAATTATGAACAGTGATTTTTTCGAAATTCAATTAATTAAAACATTTAATCCAGAAATTAAACAAAACATTAATTAAAACAATTTTTCAATCAATTTAAGCAAATCATGCTTAATTAATCACATAAACACAATTAATCACAAATTAAGCTAATCTAATCTTAACCATCTATCTAACCACCTATCTTAGGGCTAATACAACTTAATTAAATCCCTTAAACCAAAATTAACACTAACTAACCAACCCTAAGCAAGTTTAGGCATTAAATAGGGATTAGGAGCTAAACTCACCCGTTAAGCGGGCCGGCGACATGGACGTGGCGACGGCGACAAACCCGACACCCGGGGACCTTTACCACGACGATCCAAGGCGGCCCCGGGGCTGAAAACAGCAGCAACAAACTCGAAATCCCTCTGCAACTCTAAAAAACTAACTGCATAGGAGGAAAGTCGCTGACCAGAGGAAAACGGGCCGGCTGAAGCTCCGGCGAGCGACGGGCCAGCAACCGATGGCACTTGGGGGTCGAGGGGGAACTGATGGTGGCTGGGATGGGCGGTGGTTGGGTCGAAAATGGAGGAAAATAGCTGAAACCGGTGGAACAAGCAAGGACAGGCGGAATAGTGACAGTCCGGCAATAGCCAGTTTCCGGCCGCCGTACGGGATGATTGACAACTTTGTTCGACGAACGGCCGACGCTATCTAAATAGAAATTCTCTTTTGAACACGATGGTGGGTGGCATGAGATGAGATTCCAATGGGAAGGCAATAAACAACTCAGATTTCGATGAAAGGTTAGAAACTGAAATTTCAGGAAGGAAGGGAAACAAGGGAGAAAGTGTGTGCGGTTTTTTGGAGAAGATGAAGGGGAGAGAGAGAGTGAAGTGAAGGCTGAAGGATAAGCCTTACCAAGGCCATAAATGCTTGCCCCAACTTGTCAAGCAAATGACCTCATCTTCTCTTTCTTCCTTTTGACTTTTCTTCAAAATATCCAAGGGCATTTTGGTCATTTCCACCTTGCACATTTCCCAATCTGTCCTTGGGCTGAAAATGGAGGACGGGCCTAGGAAATAGGCTAGAAAATAAATAGGAACGGACTCGGGAATTTATTGGGCTCGAATTGGCTCAAGGTTAGACAACGAGCTTGGAAGGTAAATTGGTCGGTTTGGTCCAATGGGCTCACTTGCTTGCCTCGGGCCTTCCATGGCGGCTGTCCCACTTTGGGCATGAGACTCACATTGTTCTTGCCCGGCCCACATCCTCGTAGGCTCGTTTCCTCGGTTTGAAAATCCCTTTTTCCAAATACTCGGCTCAACCGGCAGTGTCAACTGTCCAAGAAGCATCGTCCAAAAGTCCGTCCTAGACGTTCCCGAAAATTCGAAGTCCAATACTGGATTCTTGTGCCTTATCAATTTCGCCCGAATGCCATTTTGGTACTACTCAGACTAACAAGCGGCTTTGAGGATTCACGCGTAACCAACTCGTGCCAATTCATGTTCAAGACTTCTCGACACATTGACGTCATTGACTACATGAAATTGCGAAGAATCGATTCTTATTTCAAAATACACGATTATCAAGGATTGACATAGGGCCGTTCACAGGTTCGATAACAGTAGATGGAATCACCCGTTGTCCCATTATTTCTGTCCGCGAATCGACTTCTAGTCGTCCCTGAAATCGGCCTGCATGACTACAGGATCATTCTTACGCAAGTCTCACGGTCAAGTCATTTTCCTAGATCAAGTTCTTTAGTCGCACGAGTTCTGTCCTCATTAGCCTTTTCCCTCAAGGTCAGTATCTCAGGAGTGATCAGTTCCGAGTGAGATCAACCAACAATGCATTGGCGAAATTAACGTTCATTCATCTCTCAAAGGGCTCGAATTTCAGGATGTTACACCACCGATACTAAGTACACACAATCCTACAAAATGAGTAACGTACAAGAGACAGAGCGTATTGTACTTAGGTGCAACTTCGGCACTATTTTAAGACCTCATTTTGGCAATTGTTTCTATGCGTAACATTGTAGGTGATATGTACAATATAAGGGCAAATCCTGATTTGCAAAGAATTGGACGAAGGTTTGCCGAAATGAAAATTCATAGGATGCGTTTGATTAGAGGGTTTTTTTTTTTCCCGAAATGTAAGTACCATTGGGTAATTGTAATTTAAAAGTGCATCATGAAACAACTTTAGGGTGCTTGAGAATGTTTCCATAATTATGAAAGTATAGCAAGGGCAAAATTTAGAAAAGAAATGTATCTTTGGAGCATGTGTGTCCTCATTTTGTTTAATCCTTGGTCTCCATAGCTAATGAGCTTGTGAATCATATAAATTACATATAGTTTTCCTCTTTTGGATTCTATTAGATCTAAGGAAAGATTAGGCTAGTAGTTGAGAACCATAAGATCATTCCAATTGATAGACTTCCCATTTGAAGGATATGTGTCTTCATTTGGTTTAATCGCTCTATCTCCATAGCTAATGGGCTTGTAAATCATAGAATTTCCTTATAGTTACCTTCATTTGGATGCTATGAGATCTAGGCAAAGATTAGGCTAGTGGATGAGAGTCACCAGATCATTCTAAGAGAAGGGCTTCTCATTTGAAGCATGTGTGTCCTCATTTGGTTTAATTACTTGATCTCCATAGCTAATGAGCTTGTAAATCATATAATTTCCTTATAGTTACCTTCATTTGGATGCTAAAAGATTAGGCATGTGTGTCACAAGATCATCTCATTTGAAACATGTTTATTTGGTTTAATCCCTTGGTCTCCGTAGCTTGAGCTTGTAAATCTCCATAGCTAATTAGCTTGTTGAGAACCATCATTCCAATTGATAGACTTCCCATTTGAAGGATATGTGTCTTCATTTGGTTTAATCGTTATCTTCATTTGGGCTTGTAAATGAATTTCCTTATAGTTACCTTCATTTGGATGCTATGAGATCTAGGCAAAGATTAGGCTAGTGGTTCACCAGAGAGTCATTTGGTTTAAGATCATTTTAAGAGAAATCATATAATTTACTTATAGACTTCTCATTTGAAAGATGTAGTGTCCTCATTTGGTTTAATTTGAAACATGTGATTTGGTTTAATCTTGGTCTCATAGCTAATGAGCTTGTAAATCGAATAAATTTCATATAATTTTCTTCATTTGGATTCTATGAGATCTAAAGAAAGATTAGGCTAGTACTTGAGAACCATAAGATCATTCCAATTGAAAGACTTCCCATTTGAAATATGTGTGTCTTCATTTGGTTTAATCCTTGGTCTCCATAGCTAATGAGCTTGTAAATCATATAATTTCCATACCGTTACCTTCATTTGGATTATATGAGATCTAGGCAAAGATTAGGCTAGTGGTTGAGAGCCAAAAGATCATTCCAAGTAAATGACTTCCCATTTGAAGGATATGTGTCCTCATTTGGTTTAATTACTTGATCTCCATAGCTAATGAGCTTGTAAATCATATCATTTCCTTATAGTTACCTTCATTTGGATGCTATGAGATCTAGGCAAAGATTAGGCTAGTGGTTGAGTGTCAAAAGATCATCCTAAGCGAAGGACTTCTCATTTGAAACATGTGTGTCCTCATTTGGTTTAATACCTTGATCTCCATAGCTAATGAACTTGTAAATCATATAAATTACATATAGTTTTCTTCATTTGGATGCTATGAGATCTAAGGAAAGATTAGGCTAGTGGTTGAGAGCCATCAGATCATTCCAAGTGAAAGACTTCTCATTTGAAGCATTTGTGTCCTCATTTTGTTTAATCACAGGAGCTATATAACTAATGAGCTTGTAAATCATATAAATTACATATAGTTTTCTTGATTTGGTTGCTATGAGATCTATGGTAAGATTATGCAATTGGTCGACAACCGTGGGTATGAAGTGAAGGACTTCTCATTTGAAGCATATGTGTCCTCATTTTGTTTAATCACAGGATTCCATAACTAATGAGCTTGTAAATCATATAAATTACACATAGTTCTCTTCATTTGGATGCTATGAGATCTAGAGAAAGATTATGCTAATGGTTGACAGCCATAGGATCATTTAAAGTGAAGAAATTCTCATTTGAAGCATATGTGTCCTCATTTTGTTTAATCGCAGGATCTCCATAGCTAATGAGCTTGTAAATCATATAAATTACATAGAGTTTTCTTCATTTGGATGCTATGAGATCTAGGGAAAGATTAGGCTAGTGGTTGAGAGCCATAAGATCATTCCAAGTGAAAGACTTCCCATTTGAAGGATATGTGTCCTCATTTGGTTTAATTACTTGCTCTCCATAGTTAATGAGCTTGTAAATCATATAAATTACATAGAGTTTTCTTCATTTGGATGCTATGAGATCTAGGGAAAGATTAGGCTAGTGGTTGAGAGCCATAAGATCATTCCAAGTGAAAGACTTCCCATTTGAAGGATATGTGCCTTCATTTGGTTAATCGCTTGATCTCCATAGCTAATGAGCTTGTAAATCATATAATTTCCTTATAGTTACCTTCATTTGGATGCTATGAGATCTAGGGAAAGATTAGGCTAGTGGTTGAGAGTCACAAGATCATTCTAAGAGAAAAACTTCTCATTTGAAGCATGTGTGTCCTCATTTGGTTTAATCCCTTGATCTCCTTAGCTAATGAGCTTGTAAATCATATAATTTACTTGTAGTGATCTTCATGTGGATCTTATGTGATCTAGGGAAAGATTATGCTAATGGTTGACAGCCATGGGATCATTCTAAATGAAGGACTTCTCATTTGAAGGATATGTGGCTTCATTTGTTTAATCGCTTGATCTCCATAGCTAATGAGCTTGTAAATTATATAATTTCCTTATACCTTCATTTGGATGCTATGAGATTTAGGGAAAGATTAGGCTAGTGGTTGAGAGTCACAAGATCATTCTAAGAGAAAAACTTCTCATTTGAATCGTGTGTGTCCTCATTTGGTTTAATCCCTTGATCTCCTTAGCTAATGAGCTTGTAAATCATATAATTTACTTATAGTGATCTTCATGTGGATCCTATGTGATCTAGGGAAAGATTATGCTAATGGTTGACAGCCATGGGATCATTCTAAATGAAGGACTTCTCATTTGAAGGATATGTGGCTTCATTTGGTTAATCGCTTGATCTCCATAGCTAATGAGCTTGTAAATTATATAATTTCCATATAGTTACCTTCATTTGGATGCTATGAGATCTAGGGAAAGATTAGGCTAGTGGTTGAGAGTCATAAGATCATTCTAAGAGATAAACTTCTCATTTGAAGCATGTGTGTCCTCATTTGGTTTAATCCCTTGATCTCCTTAGCTAATGAGCTTGTAAATCATATAATTTACTTATAGTGATCTTCATGTGGATCCTATGTGATCTAGGGAAAGATTATGCTAATGGTTGATAGCCATGGGATCATTCTAAATGAAGGACTTCTCATTTGAAGGATATGTGTCTTCATTTGGTTAATCGCTTGATCTCCATAGGTAATGAGCTTGTAAATTATATAATTTCCTTATAGTTACCTTTATTTGGATGCTATGAGATCTAGGGAAAGATTAGGCTAGTGGTTGAGAGTCACAAGATCATTCTAAGACAAGGACTTTTCATTTGAAGCATGTGTGTCCTCATTTGGTTTAATCCCTTGATTTCCATAGCTAATGACTTTGTAAATCATATAATTTACTTATAGTTATCTTCATTTGGATACTATTAGATCTATGGAAATATTAGGCCAATGGTTGAGAGTCATAAGATCATTCTAAGTGAAGAACTTTCTATTCTAAGCATTTTTGTCGCCATTTGATTTAATTGCTTGATCTCCACAGCTCATGAGCTTGTAAATCATATAATTTACTTATACTTATCTTCATTTGGTGGCTATGAGATCTAGGGAAAGATTAGGCTAGTGGTTGAGAGCCGTAAGATCATCCTAAAAGAAGGACATCCCATTCTAATTGATTTTGTCGCCATTTGATTTAATCGCTTGATCTCCATGCACGTGATCTTGTAAATCAGATAATTTACTTATATTTATCTTCATTTGTATGCTATTAGATCATGGGAGAGATTAGGCCGATGGTTGAGCCATAAGATCATTCTAAGTGATGGACTTCCCATTCTATGTATTTTTGTCACCATTTGGTTTAATAGCCTGATATCCACAGCTCATGAGCTTGTAGATCATATAATTTAATTATAGTTATCTTCATTGGAATGCTTTTAGATCATGGGAAAGGTTAGGCCAATGGTTGAGAGCCATAACATCATTCTATGTGAAAGACTTCCCACTCTAAGCATGCTTGTCACCATTTGGTGTAATCGAATGATCTCCATCTCTCATGAGCTTGTAATTCATATAATTTACTTATAGTTTTCTTCATTCATATGCTATGAGATCTAAGGGAAGATTAGGCTAATGGTTGAGAGCTATAAGCTAAGTGAAGGACTTCACATATGAAGCATAGGTGTCCTAATTTGGTTTAATCACTTGATCCCCATAGCACATGAGCCTGTAAATCATATAATTTACCTATAGTTATCTTCATTTGGATGCTATGAGATCTAAGGAAAGATTAGGCTAATGGTTGAGAGCCATAAGATCATTCTAAGTGAAGGACTTCCTATTTGAAGCATATGTGTTTGCATTTGGTTTAGTCGCTTGATCTCCATTGCAAATCAGCTTCTAAATCACATAATTTACTTATAGTTATCTTCTTTTGGTTGCTATTAGATCATGGGAGAGATTAGGCCAATGGTTGAGAGCCATAAGATCATTCTAAGTGAAAGACATCCCATTCTAAGAATGTTTGTCAATAGTTGGTATAATAGCTTGATCTCCATCGCTCATGAGGTTGTAATTCATCTAATTTTCTTATTGTTATGTTCATTTGGATGCAATGAGATAAGATCATTCTAAGTGAAGGACTTCCCATTTGAAGCATATGTGTTCTCATTTCGTGTAATTGCTTGATCTCCATAGCTAATGAGTTTGTCAATCATATAATTTACTTATAGTTATCTTCATTTGGATGCTATGAGTTCTACGGAATGATAAAGCTAATCGTTGAGAGCCATAAGATCATTATAACTGAAGGACTTCTCATTTGAAGCATATGTGTTCTCATTTGGTTTAATAGCTTGATCTCCATAACTAATGAGCTTGGAAATCATATGATTCACTTATTGTTATCTTAATTTGGATGCTATTTGATCATGGGGAGAGATTAGGCCAACAGCTGAGACCCATAAGATCATTCATTGTGAAGGACTTCCCATTCTAAGCATGTTCTCACCATTTGGGGAAATCACTTGATCTCCATCGCTAATGAGCTTGTAATTCATCTAATCATCTTATCTCCATTTGGATGCTATGAGATCTAGGGAAAGATTAGGCTAATGGTTGAGAGCCATAAGATCATTCTAAGTGAATGACTTCCCATTTGAAGCATATGTGTTCGCATTTGGTTTAATTGCATGATCTCCATAGCTAATGAGCTTATAAATCATATAATTTACTTAAAGTTATCTTCATTTGTAAATCATATAATTTACTTAAAGTTATCTTCATTTGGATGCTATATGAGATCTTCAGGGAATGAGATCTAGTGATAATGGTTGAGAGCCATAAGATCATTCTAAGTGAAGAGCTTCCCATTTGAAGCATATGTATTCTCATTTAGTTTAATAGCTTGATCTCCATAGCTAATGAGCTTGGAAATCATATGATTTACTTATTGTTATCTTCATTTGGATGCTATTTGATCATGGGGAGAGATTAGGCCAATGGTTGAGAGCCATAAGATCATTTTATGTGAAGGACTTCCCATTCTAAGCATGTTTCTCACCATTTGGGGTAATCGCTTGATCTCCATCGCTCATGAGCTTGTAATTCGTCTAATCGTCTTATTGTTATCTTCATTTGGATGCTATGAGATCTAGGGAAAGATTAGGCTAATGGTTGAGAGCCATAAGATCATTCTAAGTGAATGACTTCCCATTTGAACCATTTGTGTTCTCATTTGGTTTAATTGCTTGATCTCCATAGCTAATGAGCTTGTAAATCATATAATTTACATATAGTTATCTTCATTTGGACATTATGAGATCTAGGGAATGACTAGGCTAATGGTTGAGAGCCATAAGATCATTCTAAGTGAAGGACTTCCCATTTGAAGCATATGTGTTCTCATTTGGTTTAATAGCTTGATCTCCATAGCTAATGAGCTTGGAAATCATATGATTTACTTATTGTTATCTTCATTTGGATGCTATTAGATCTAGGGAATGATTAGGCTAATGGTTGAGAGCCATAAGATCATTCTAAGTGAAGGACATCCTATTTGAAGCATATGTGTTCTCATTTGGTTTAATAGATTGATCTCCATAGTTAATGAGCTTGGAAATCATATGAGATACCTTATTGTTATCTTCATTTGGATGCTATGAGATCTAGGGAGTGATTAGGCTAATGGTTGAGAGTCATAAGATTATTCTAAGTGAAGAACTTCCCATTTCAAGCATATGTGTTCTCATTTGGTTTAATCGCATGATCTCCATAGCTATTGAGCTTATAAATCATATAATTTACTTAAAGTTATCTTCATTTGGATGCTATGAGATCTAGGGAGTGATTAGGCTAATGGTTGAGAGCCATAAGATTATTCTAAGTGAAGAACTTCCCATTTCAAGCATATGTGTTTTCATTTGGTTTAATCGCTTGATCTCCATAGTTAATGAGCTTGGAAATCATATGATTTACTTATTGTTATCTTCATTTGGATGCTATTTGGTCATGGGGAGAGATTAGGCCAAGATAATCATAAATGTAATTAGATGGGTCAAGATAAGATTAAAAGGGAAGTTCAAAATTCTAAGTGAAGGACTTCCTTTTGATTTGAAGCATAAAATGTGGTTCTCATTTGGTTTTGCATCATCAAAATGAAGATGGTTGTAAGTAAATTAGGTGATTTGCAAGCTCGTGAACTTCTAGGTTGAGTAATTAACTTGAATGATTTTATGGCATTGAATCATTACTCTAATCTTTCCCAAGTGTCAATACCATCTAAATGAAGATGATTATAAGTAGATTAGATGGTTTCCAAACTCATGAGCTCCCAAGATCAAGCTATCAACCCAAATGGTGAGAAACATTCTTAGAATGGCAATTTCTTCTGTTAGAATGATCTTGTGGCTCTCCATCATCACACTAATCTTATCTAGTACCGATAGCATAGAAATGAAGGTAATTGTAAATAAATTAGATGATTTGCAAGCTGGGGAACTCCTGAGATCAAGCAATTAACCCAAATGCTGATAAATTCGTTGAAAGGGAACTTCTTCCTTAAAATGGTCTTGTGGCACTGAACCATTACTCTAATATTTCACAAGTATTAATAGCATCTATATGAAGATGATTATAAGCAGATTAGATGATTTGCAAGCTCGTGAGGTCCAAAGATCAAGCAATCAACCATTAGAATTTTCTTAGAATGGCAATTTCTTGCCTTAGAATGATCTTATAGAATTGAACCATCATACTAATCTTTCTCAAGTATTAATAGCATCTAAATGAAGATCATTACAAGTACGTTAGATGATTTTCTAGATCGTTAACTTCCAACCAATTAACCTAAATTGCAACAAACGTTTTTAAAATGGGAAGTTCTTCACTTAGAATAATCTTATGAATTTCAATCATTGCACTAATCTTCCTTGACTACTAAGAGCATCAAAATGAAGATGATTGTAAGTAAATTAGATGATTTGCAACCATTACTCTAATCTTGCCCAAGTGTTATTACCATATAAATGAAGATGATTATAAGTAGATTAGATGATTTGCAAGCTCGTGAGCTCCAAAGATCAAGCGATCAACCCAAATGGTGACAAATGTTGTTAGAATGGCAATTTCTTCCCTTAGAATGACCGTATGGCATTGAACCATCATACTAATCTTTCCCAAGTATTAATAGCATCTAAATGAAGATAATTAATAAGTAAGTTAGATGATTTCCAAGCTCGTGAGCTCCCAAGATCAAGCGATCAACCCAAATTGTGAGAAACATTCTTAGAATGGCAATTTCTTCCCTTAGAATGATCTTGTGGCTCTCCATCATCACACCGATCTTTTCCAAGTACTGATAGCATAGAAATGGAGGTAATTGTAAATAAATTAGATGATTTGCAAGCCGGTGAACTCCAGAGATCAAGCAATTAACCCAAATGCTGACAAATATTCATTGAAAGGGAAGTTCTTTCTTAAAATGGTCTTGTGGCAGTCAACCATTGCCCTAATCTTTCCCAAGTACTAATAGCATCCAAATGAAGATGATTATAAGTAAATTAGATGATTTACAAGCTCACCAGCTATATAGATCAAGTGATTAAGCTAAATGGTGACAAATATTCTTAGAATGGGAAGTTCTTCATTTGGAATGATCTTCTCGCTCTCAAGAGTTGCTCAAATCTTTTCAATGTACTAATAGGACCGGTGAAGATAATCATAAGTAAGTTAGATGATTTTTCAGGTCGTTAACTTCCAAGATCAACCCATTAACCTAAATTGCAATAAACGTTCTTAGAATGGGAAGTTCTTCATATAGAATAATCTTGTGAGTCTCAATCATTGCACTAATCTCCCTCGAGTACTAATAGCATCAAAATGAAGATGGTTGTAAGTAAGTTAGGTGATTTGCAAGCTCGTGAACTCCTAAGATTATGTAATTAACCCAAATGGCGACAAATATTCTAAGAACGGGAAGTTCTTCCCATAGAATGATCTTATGGCATTGAATCATTACTCTAATCTTTCCCAAGTGTCAATAGCATCTAAATGAAGATGACTATTAGTAGATTAGATGAGTTGCAAGCTCGTGAGCTCCAAAGATCAAGCGATCAACCCAAATGGTGACAAATATTCTTAGAATGGCAATTTCTTCCCTCATAATGACCTTATGGCATTGAACCATCATACTAATCTTTCCCAAGTATTAATAGCATCTAAATGAAGATAATTTATAAGTAAGTTAGATGACTTCCAAGCTCATGAGATCCCAAGATCAAGCTATCAACCCAAATGGTGAGAAACATTCTTAGAATGGCAATTTCTTCCATTAGAATGATCTTGTGGCTCTCCATCCTCACACCGATCTTTTCCAAGTATTAATAGCATAGGAATGAAGGTAATTTTAAAAATTTAGATGATTTGCAAGCTGGGGAACTCTTGAGATCAACCAATTAATCCAAATGCAGACAAATATTCATTGAAAGGGAAGTTCTTCCTTAAAATGGTCTTGTGGCACTCAACCATTGCCCTAATCTTTCCCAAGTATTAATAGCATCCAAATGAAGATTATTATAAGTAAATTAGATGATTTACAAGCTCACGAGCTATAGAGATCAAGCGATTAAGCCAAATGGTGACAAATATTCTTAGAATGGGAAGTTCTTCACTTGGAATGATCTTCTCGCTCTCAAGAGTTGCTCAAATCTTTTCAATGTACTAATAGGACCGGTGAAGATAATCATAAGTAAGTTAAATGATTTTCCAGGTCGTTAACTTCCAAGATCAACCCATTAACCTAAATTGCAACAAACGTTCTTAGAATGGAAAGTGCTTCACATAGATTGATCTTGTGAGCCTCAATCATTGCACTAATCTCCCTCGAGTACTAATAGCATCAAAATGAAGATGGTTGTAAGTAAATTGGGTGATTTGCATGCTCATGAACTCCTAAGATTAAGTAATTATCCCAAATGACAACAAATACTCTTAGAACGGGAAGTTCTCCCCTTAGAATGATCCTATGGCATTGAACCATTACTCTAATCTTTCCCAAGTGTCAATAGCATCTAAATGAAGATGACTATTAGTAGATTAGATGAGTTGCAAGCTTGTGAGCTCGAAAGATCAAGCGATCACCCCAAATGGTGACAAATGTTCTTAAAATGGCAATTTCTTCCCTCAAAATGACCTTATGGCATTGAACCATCATACTAATCTTTCCCAAGTATTTATATCATCTAAATGAAGATAATTCATAAGTAAGTTAGATAATTTCTAAGCTCATGAGCTTCCAAGATCAAGCTATTAACCCAAATGGTGAGAAACATTCTTAGAATGGCAATGTTTTCCGTTAGAATGATCTTGTGGCTCTCCATCCTCACATCGATCTTTTCCAAGTACTTATAGCACAGGAATGAAGGTAATTGTAAATAAATTAGATCATTTGCAAGTTGGGGAACTCTGAGATCAAGCAATTAACCCAAATGCAAACAAATATTCATTGAAAGGGAAGTCTTCCTTAAAATGGTCTTGTGGCACTCCACCATTGCTCTAATCTTTCCCAAGTATTAATAGCATCCAAATGGAGATGATTATAAGTAAATTAGATGATTTACAAGCTCAGGAGCTATAAAGATTAAGCTATTAAGCCAAATGGTGACAAATATTCTTAGAATGGGAAGTTCTTCACTTGAATGATCTTCTCACGCTCTTGAGAGTTGCTCCAATCTTTTCAAAGTACTGTAAGAGATGATTTTCCAGGTTAACCCATGTTCTTAGAATGGGGAGTTTTGCACATAGAATAATCTTGTGAGCCTCAATCATTGCACTAATCTTCCTCGAGTACTAATAGCATCAAAATGAAGATGGTTGTAAGTAAATTAGGTGATTTGTAAGCTCGCAAACTCCTAAGATTAACTAATTAACCCAAATGGCAATAAATACACTTAGAACGGGAAGTTCTCCCCTTAGAATGATCTTATGGCATTGAATCATTACTCTAATCTTTCCCAAGTGTCAATAGCATCTAAAAATCAAGATGAAGATCATACTAATCTTTCCCAAGATTAATAGCTCTAAATGAAGATAGTAATTAGATGAGTTGCAAGCTCGTGAGCTCCCAAGATCAAGTGATCAACCCAAATGGTGAGAAAAATTCTTAGAATGGCAATTTCCTCCCTTAGAATGATCTTGTGGCTCTCCATCATCACACCGATCTTTTCCAAGTACTAATAGCATAGAAATGGAGGTAATTATAAATAAATTAGATGATTTGCAAGCCGGGGAACTCCTGAGATCAAGCAATTAACCCAAATGTCGACAAATAGACATAGAAAGGGAAGTTCTTACTTAAATGGTCTTGTGGTACTCCACCATTGCTCTAATCTTTCCCAAGTACTAATAGCATCCAAATGAAGAAGATTATAAGTAAATTAGATGATTTACAAGCTCACGAGCTATAAAGATTAAGCGATTAAGCCAAATGGTGACAAATATTCTTAGAATGGGAAGTTCTTCACTTGGAATGATCTTCTCATGCTCTCGAGAGTTGCTCCAATCTTTTCAAAGTTCTAATAGGACCAGTGAAGATAATCAGAAGTAAGTTAAATGATTTTCCAGGTCCTTAATTTCCAAGATCAACCCATTAACCTAAATTGCAACAAAAGTTCTTAGAATGGGGAGTTCTGCACATAGAATAAACTTGTGAGTCTCAATCATTGCACTAATTTCCCTCGAATACTAATAGCATTAAAATGAAGATGGTTGTAAGTAAATTAGGTGATTTGCAAGCTCAGGAACTCCAAAGATTAAGTAATTCTCCCAAATGGCAACAAATACTCTTAAAACAGGAAGTTCTCCCCTTAGAATGATCTTATGGTATTGAACCATTACTCTAATCTTTTCCAAGTGTCAATAGCATCTAAATGAAGATGAATATTAGTAGATTAGATGAGTTGCAAGCTCGGGAGCTCGAAAGATCGAGCGATCAACCCAAATGGTGACAAATGTTCTTAGAATGACCTTATGGCATGGAATCATCATACTAATATTTCCCAAGTATTAATAGCATCCAAATGAAGATAATTTATATGTAAGTTAGATGATTTCCAAGCTCGTGATCTCTCAAGATCAAGCTATCAATCCAAATGGTGAGAAACATTCTTAGAATAGCACTTTCATTCCTTAGAATGATCTTGTGACTCTCCATCATCACACCGATCTTTTCCAAGTACTGATAGCATAGAAATGGAGGTAATTGTAAATAAATTAGATGATTTGCTAGCCGGGGAACTCCTGAGATCAAGGCAATTAACCCAAATGCCCACAAATAATCAATGAAAGGGAAGTTCTTCCTTAAAATGGTCTTGTGGCATTCCACCATTGCTCTAATCTTTCCCAAGTACTAATAGCATCCAAATGAAGAAGATTATAAGTAAATTAGATGATTTACAAGCTCACGAGCTATAAAGATTAAGCGATTAAGCCAAATGGTGACAAATATTCTTAGAATGGGAAGTTCTTCACTTGGAATGATCTTCTCGCACTCTCAAGAGTTGCTCCAATCTTTTCAAAGTAGTAATAGGACCAATGAAGATAATCCTAAGTAAGTTAGATGATTTTCTAGGTCGTTAACTTCCAAAGATCAACCTGTTAACCTAAATTCCAAGAAACGTTTTTAGAATGTGAAGTTTTTCGCATAGAATAATCTTGTGAGTCTCAATCATTGCACCAATCTCCCTCGAGTACTAATAGCATCAAAATGAAGATGGTTGTAAGTAAATTAGGTGATTTGCAAGCTTAGAATGGGAAGTCTTTCACTAAGAATGATCTTATGGCTCTCAATCATTTGGCTAATCTTTCCCTAGATCTCATAGCATCCAAATGAACATAACAATAAGAAAATTATACGAATTACAAGCTCATGAGGGATGGACATCAGTGATTATACCAAATGACAAAAAAGCTTAGAATGGGAAGTCCTTCGCTTAGAGTGATCTTATGACTCTAAACCATTGGCCCAATGTCTCCCATGATCTAATGGCATCCAAATGAAGATACCTTAAGTAAATTATATGATCCACAAGCTCATTAGCTATGGTGATCAAGCTATTAAATCAAATTAGTACACATATGCTTCAAATGGGAAATCATTCACTTTGAATGATCTTATGGCTTTCAATCAATATCCTTATATTTCCCTAGATCTCATAACATCCAAATGAACGTAAATATAAGTAAATTATTTGGCTTACAAACTCATGAGCTGTGGCGATCAAGCGATTAAACCAAATTCGGACACATATGCATCAAATGGGAAGTCCTTCACTTAGAATGATCTTATGGCTCTCAATCATTTGGCTAATCTTTTGCTAGATCTCACAGCATCCAAATGAACATAACAATAAGAAAATTATACAAATCACAAGCTTAGAATGCGAAGTCCTTCACTTAGAATGATCTTATGGCTCTAATGGCATCCAAATGAAGATACCTTAAGTAAATTATATGATCTACAAACTCATTAGCTATGGAGATCAAGCGATTAAGCCAAATGAGGACACATATGCTTCAAATGGGAAATCCTTCACTTAGAATGATCTTATTTATCTCAACCATTAGCCTAATGTTTCCCTATATCTCATAGCATCCTAATGAAGAAAACTATAAATAAATTATATGATTTACAAGCTCATTAGCTGTGAAGATCAAGCAATTAAACCAAATGAGGACGCATATACTTCAAATGGGAAGTCCTTCACTTTGAATGATCTTATGGCTTTAAACCATTATCCTTCTCTTTCCCTAGATCTCATAGCTTCCAAATGAAGGTAACTATAAGTAAATTATATGGTTTACAAACTCATGAGCTATGGCAATCAAGTGATTAAACCAAATTAGGATAGATATACTTCAAATGGGAAGTCATTCACTTAGAATGATCTTATGGCTCTCAACCATTTGGCTAATCTTTCCCTAGATCTCATAGCATCCAAATGAACATAACAATAAGAAAATTATACGAATTACAAGCTCATGAGGGATGGACATCAGCAATTATAACAAATGACAAAAAAAAGCTTAGAATGGGAAGTCCTTCACTTAGAGTGAACTTGTGGCTCTAAACCATTGGCCTAATCTCTCCCATGATCTAATAGCATCCAAATGAATAAACCTTAAGGCTTCGTTCGTTTCACGGAAAATAACTTCCAGGAAAACGTTTTTTATTTTCCGACGTTCGTTTCACGGAAAATAAATTCATTGGGGAAAACATTTTCCATTAAGGTAAAAAAGTCTTCTAAAGTGAGGGAAAATGTTTTCCACTTTTGAAAAGTGGAAAACATTTTCCACATTCACTCTCTCTTATCTTACACTCTCCATTAGTCCTCATTTATTTCTTTTATTTTTAGATTATTTTTTTTTTATATAAATTCTAATTTTTTTGTTATTTTTTAATAAAATCGATTTTTTTGTTATTTTTTATTAAAAGCGATCTTTTTTGTTATTTTTTAATAAAATCGATTTCTTATTTTTTTTTTCTGTCTTTCTTTTTGCTGTTTTTCTTTTTCAGCCAGTCATCGGCCACGACAACAATCGGTGACCAATGACAAGCGAGGTAAGCTCGCCAGATCGGTGACGCCCGAGCATTACAAGACGGAAACTTATTTCCAAATTTACCCCTTTTCAAAATAAAAAACTATAATAATCTTTTCCCTCGCTTCACAAACCCAGCGCCCCCGTGCTTGCCTCTTTTTGTTCCCTTCAAAATAATAGAATCCCTCCTTTTCAAAGTAGAACAAAGTCAATCACTTGCCCTAATTGGTCGATCTCCCTCACTCAACTTTTGCACGGCATGTGCTTCTTCTTCCTCCTAGTAGTTCAACTACTTTCCAAATTGAAGTTGCATAACTCGCGATGATGATTTGCAAGGCTCGAGCCTCATTGCCTTTAGCTCACCTTGCCGGTAAGCTGATCATGCGAGCTCACCAGAGGTAGGCGAGCCTCGAGCCTTGCTAGCAAGGTGAGCTTGAGGCATGGCCGGTGACCAGCCAAGGAAGGAGAAAACACAAAATAAAGAAAAAAATAATTTAATAATCTATTTTAAAAAATAATAAATAACGATTTTTAAAAAAAAATTGAAAAAGAGTTTATAAAGGAAAATATTTTCCCAAGCGAACAGCGGAAAATATTTTCCACTTCAAAATCAAGTTTTACCTGAACATTGGAAAATAACTACATTTTCTTGGAAAATAACTTCCAAAAAAGTAACATTTTCCGTGAAACGAACGGAGCCTAAGTAAATTATATGATTTACAATCTCGTTAGCTATGGAGACCAAGCGATTAAATTAAATGAGGACACATATGCTTCAAATGGGAGGTCCTTCACTTAGAATGGCCTTATGGCTCTCGACCATTCATCTAATCTTTCCCTAGATCTCATAGCATCCAAATGAACATAACAATAAGAAAATTAGACAAATTACAAGATCATGAGCAGTGGAGATTAAGTGATTATACCAAATGAGCACACATATGCTTCGAATGGGAAGTCCTTCACTTAGAATGATCTCATGGCTATCAACCATTAGCGTAATCTTTCCCTAGATCTCATAGCATCCAAATGAAGATACCTTAAGCAAATTATATATGATTTACAAGCTCATTAGCTATGGAGATCAAGCGATTAAACCAAATGAGGACTCATATGCTTCAAATGATAAGTCCTTAATTTAGAATGATCTTATGACTCTCAACCATTAGCGTAATCTTTCTCTAGATCTCATAACATCCAAATGAAGAAAACTATAAGTAAATTATATGATTTACAAGCTCATGAGCTGTGGAGATCAAGCGAATAAACCAAATAGTGACAAAACTGCTTAGAATGGGAAGTCCTTCACTTAGAATGATCTTATGGCTCTCAACCACTAGCCTAATATTTCCTTAGATCTAATAGCATCCAAATAAAGATAAGTATATTAAATTATATGATTTAAAAGCTCATTAGCTATGGAGACCAAGTGATTAAACTAAATGAGGACACATATGCTTCAAATGAGAGGTCCTTTACTTAGAATGATCTTATGGCTCTCAACCATTAGCCTAATCTTTCCCTAGATCTAATAGCATCCAAATGAAGAAAACTATAAGTAAATTATATAATTTACAAGCTCATTAGCTGTGGAGATCAAGCGATTAAACCAAATGAGGACAAATATACTTCAAATGGGAAGTCCTTCACTTTGAATGATCTGATGGCTCTCAACCATTATCCTTATCTTTCCCTAGATCTCATATCATCCAAATTAAGGTAACTATAAGTAAATTATATGGTTTACAAACTCATGAGCTATGGTGATCAAGCGATTAAACCAAATTAGGACACATATGCTTCAAATGGGAAGTCCTTCACTTAGAATGATCTTATGACTCTCAACTGTTTGCATAATCTTTCCTTTGATCTAATAGCAACTAAATGAAGAAAACTATAAGTAAATTATATGATTTACAAGCTCATTAGCTATGGAGATCAGGCTTTACACCAAATGAGAGCACATATGCTACAAATGGGAAGTCTTTCACTAAGAATGATCTTATGGCTCTCAACGAGAAGCATAGTCTTTCCCTAGATCTCATAGCATCCAAATGAAGAAAACTAGAAGTAAATTATATGATTTACAAGCTCATTAACTTTGGAGATCAAGTGATTAAACCAAATGAGGACACATATGCTTCAAATGAGAAGTCCTTTGCTTAGAATGATATTATGGCTCTCAACCATTGTCCTTATCTTTCCCTAGATCTCATAGAATCCAAATGAAGGTAACTACAAGTAAATTATATGATTTACAATATCATTAGCTATGGAGATCAAGCGATTAAACTAAATGAGGACACATATGCTTCAAATGGGAGGTCCTTCACTTAGAATGATCTTATGGCTCTCAACCATTAGCCTAATCTTTCCCTAGATCTCATAGCATCCAAACAAAGATAACAATAAGAAGATCAGATGAATTCCAAGCTCATGAGCGATGGAGATTAGGCGATTACCCCAAATGGTGAGAAACACGCTTAGAATGGGAAGTCCTTCACATAGAATCATCTTATGGCTCTCAACCATTGGCCTAATCACTCCCCATGATCCAATAGCCTCGAAATGAAGATAACAATAAGTAAATTATATGATTTCCAAGCTCATTAGCAATGGAGATAAAGCTATTAAACCAAACTAGTACACATATGCTTTCAAATGGGAAGTTCTTCACTTAGAATGATTTTATGGTTCTCAACCATTAGCTTCATTCCCTAGATCTCATAACATCCAAATGAAGATAACTATAAGTAAATTATAAGATTTACAAGCTCATGAGCTATGGAGATGAAGCGACTAAACCAAATGGTGACAAAAATGCTTAGAATGGGAAGTCCTTCACATAGAATGATCTTATGGCTCTCAACCATTACCCTAATCTTTCCCTAGATCTCATAGCATCCAAATAAAGATAACAATAAGAAAATTAGACGAATTACAAGCTCATGAGCAATGGAGATCAAGCGATTATACCAAATGGTGACAAACATGCTCGGAATAGGAAGTCTTTCACTTAGAATGATCTTATGGCTCTCCACCATTGGCCTAATCTCTTCGATGATCTAATAGCATCCAAATGAATATAACTATACGTAAATTATATCATTTACAAGCTCATGAGCTGTGGAGATCAAGTGATTAACCCAAATGGTGACAAAAATGCATAGAATGAGAAGTCATTCACTTAGAATGATCATATGGCTCTCAACCATTACCCTAATAATTTGTTAGATCTCATAGCATCCAAATGAAGATAACAATAAGAAAATTAGACGAATTACAAGCTCATGAGCAATGGAGATCAAGCGATTATACCAAATGGTGACAAACATGCCTAGAATGGGAAGTCATTCACTTAGAATGATCTTATGGCTCTCAACCGTTGGCCTAATCTCTCCCCAAGATCCAATAGTGTCCAAATGAATATAACAATAAGTAAATCATATGATTTCCAAGCTCACTAGCTATGGAGCTTAAGCTATTAAACCAAATTAGTACACACATGCTTCAAATGGGAAGTCCTTCACCTAGAATGATGTTATGGTGCTCAACCATTACCCTAATCTTTCCCTAGATCTCATAGATTCCAAATGAACATAACAATAAGAAAATTAGACGAATTACAAGCCCATGAGCGACGGAGATTAAGCGATTATACCAAATGGTGACAAACATGCTTAGAATGGGAAGTCTATTAATTAGAATGATCTTATGGTTCTCAACCATTGGCCTAATCTCAACGATGATCTAATAGCATCCAAATGAATATAACTATAAGTAAATTATTTTTGTCACCATTTGGTTTAATCGCTTGATCTCCATTGCTCATCAGCTTGTGATTCATCTAATTTTCTTATTGTTACCTTCGTTTGGATACTATGAGATCTAGGAAAAGATTAGGCTAATGGTTGAGAGCCATAAGATCATTCTAAGTGATAGACTTCCCATTCTTTGCATTTTTGTCAGCATTTGGTTTAATCACTTGATCTCCATCGCTCATGAGCTTGTAATTCATCTAATTTTCTTATTGTTACCTTCATTTGGAAACTATGAGATCTAGGGAAAGATTAGGCTAATGGTTGAGAGCCATAAGATCATTTTAAGTGATGGACTTCCCATTATAAGCATATGTGTACTAATTTGGTTTAATAGCTTGATCTCCATAGCTAATGAGCTTGGAAATCATATGATTTGCTTATTGCTATCTTCATTTGGATGCTATTTGATCATGCGAAGAGATTAGGCGAACGGTTGAGAGCCATAAGATCATTCTATGTGAAGGACTTCCCATTCTAAGCATGTTTCTCACCATTTGGGGTAATCGCTTGATCTCCATCACAAGTGAGATTGTAATTTGTCTAATATTCTTATTGTTATGTTCATTTGGATGCTATGAGATCTGGGGAATGATTAGGCTAATGGTTGAGAGCCATAAGATCATTTTAAGTGATGGACTTCTCATTATAAGCATATGTGTACTAATTTGGTTTAATAGCTTGATCTCCATAGCTAATGAGCTTGGAAATCATATGATTTACTTATATTTATCTTCATTTGGATGCTATGGGATCTAAGGAATAATTAGGCTAATGGTTGAGAGTCATAAGATCTTTCTAGGTGAAGAACTTCCCATTTGAAACATATGTGTTCTCATTTGGTTTGATAGTTTTATCTCCGTAGCTAATGAGCTTGGAAATCATATGATTTACTTATTGTTATCTTCATTTGGATGCTATTTGATCATGAGGAGAGGTTAGGCCAACGGTTGAGATCCATAAAGAATGGCAATTTCTCCATCATCACACCGATCTTTTCCAAGTACTTATAGCATAGAAATGGAGGTAATTGTAAATAAATTAGATGATTTGCAAGCCGATGAACTCTAGAGATCAAGCAATTAACCCAAATGCTGACAAATATTCATTGAAAGGGAAGTTCTTTCTTAAAATGGTCTTGTGGCAGTCAACCATTGCCCTAATCTTTTCCAAGTACTAATAGCATCCAAATGAAGATGATTATAAGTAAATTAGATGATTTACAAGCTCACGAGCTATATAGATCAAGTGATTAAGCTAAATGGTGACAAATATTCTTAGAATAGGAAGTTCTTCACTTGGAATGATCTTCTCGCTCTCAAGAGTTGCTCAAATATTTTCAATGTACTAATAGGACCGGTGAAGTTAATCATAAGTAAGTTAGATGATTTTCCAGGTCGTTAACTTCCAAGATCAACCCATTAACCTAAATTGCAATAAACATTCTTAGAATGGGAAGTTCTTCACATAGAATAATCTTGTGAGTCTCAATCATTGCACTAATCTCCCTTGAGTACTAATAGCAACAAAATGAAGATGGTTATAAGTAGATTAGGTGATTTGCAAGCTCGTGAACTCTTAAGATTAAGTAATTAACCCAAATGTTAATAGATATTCTTAGAACGGGAGGTTCTTTCCTTAGAATGATCTTATGGCATTGAACCATTACTCTAATATTTCCCAAGTGTCAATAGCATCTAAATGAAGATGACTATTAGTAGATTAGATGAGTTGCAAGCTCGTGAGCTCCAAAAATCAAGCGATCAACCCAAATGGTGACAAATGTTCTTAGAATGGCAATTTCTTCCCTCATAATGACCTTATGGCATTGAACCATCATACTAATCTTTCCCAAGTATTAATAGCATCTAAATGAAGATAATTCATAAGTAAGTTAGATGACTTCCAAGCTCATGAGATCCCAAGATCAAGCTATCAATCTAAATGGTGAGAAACATTCTTAGAATGGCAATTTCTTCCCTTAGAATGATCTTGTGGCTCTCCATCCTCGCACCGATCTTTTCCAAGTATTAATAGCTTAGGAATGAAGGTAATTTTAAAAATTTAGATGATTTACAAGCTGGGGAACTCCTGAGATCAACCAATTAATCCAAATGCAGACAAATATTCATTGAAAGGGAAGTTCTTCCTTAAAATGGTCTTGTGGCACTCGACCATTGCCCTAATCTTTCCCAAGTACTAATAGCATCCAAATGAAGATTATTATAAGTAAATTAGATGATTTACAAGCTCACGAGCTATATAGATCAAGCGATTAAGCCAAATGGTGACAAATATTCTTAGAATGGGAAGTTCTTCACTTGGAATGATCTTCTGGCTCTTAAGAGTTGCTCAAATCTTTTCAATGTACTAATAGGTCTGGTGAAGATAATCATAAGTAAGTTAAATGATTTTCCAGGTCGTTAACTTCCAAGATCAACCCATTAACCTAAATTGCAACAAACGTTCTTAGAATGGGAAGTTCTTCACATAGAATAATCTTGTGAGTCTCAATCATTGCACTAATCTCCCTCGAGTACTAATAGCATCAAAATGAAGATGGTTGTAAGTAAATTGGGTGATTTGCATGCTCATGAACTCCTAAGATTAAGTAATTATCCCAAATGACAACAAATACTCTTAGAACAGGAAGTTCTCCCCTTAGAATGATCCTATGGCATTGAACCATTACTCTAATCTTTCCCAAGTGTCAATAGCATCTAAATGAAGATGACTATTAGTAGATTAGATGAGTTGCAAGCTTGTGAGCTCGAAAGATCAAGCGATCACCCCAAATGGTGACAAATGTTCTTAAAATGGCAATTTCTTCCCTCAAAATGACCTTATGGCATTGAACCATCATACTAATCTTTCCCAAGTATTTATATCATCTAAATGAAGATAATTCATAAGTAAGTTAGATGATTTCTAAGCTCATGAGCTCCCAAGATCAAGCTATTAACCCAAATGGTGAGAAACATTCTTAGAATGGCAATGTTTTCCGTTAGAATGATCTTGTGGCTCTCCATCCTCACATCGATCTTTTCCAAGTACTGATAGCACATGAATGAAGGTAATTGTAAATAAATTAGATCATTTGCAAGTTGGGGAACTCTGAGATCAAGCAATTAACCCAAATGCAAACAAATATTCATTGAAAGGGAACTCTTCCTTGAAATGGTCTTATGGCACTCCACCATTGCTCTAATCTTTCCCAAGTATTAATAGCATCTAAATGGAGATGATTATAAGTAAATTAGATGATTTACAAGCTCAGGAGCTATGGAGATCAAGCCATATAGCCGAATGGTGACAAACATTCTTAGAATGGGAAGTTCTTCACTTGGAATGATCTTCTCGCGCTCTTGAGAGTTGCTCTAATCTTTTCAAAGTACTGAAAGGGCCGATGAAGACGATCATATGTAAGTTAGATGATTTTCCAGGTCCTTCACTTTCCAGATCAACCCATTAACCTAAACTGCAACAAACGTTCTTAGAATGGGGAGTTTTGCACATAGAATAATCTTGTGAGCCTCAATCATTGCACTAATCTTCCTCGAGTACTAATAGCATCAAAATGAAGATGGTTGTAAGTAAATTAGGTGATTTGTAAGCTCGCGAACTCCTAAGATTAACTAATTAACCTAGAACTCCTATGATTAACTAATTAACCCAAATGGCAATAAATACACTTAGAACGGGAAGTTCTCCCCTTAAAATGATCTTATGGCATTGAATCATTACTCTAATCTTTCCCAAGTGTCAATAGCATCTAAATGAAGATGACCATTAGTAGATTAGATGAGTTGCAAGCTCGTGAGCTCCAAAAATCAAGCAATCAACCCAAATGGTGACATTTGTTCTTAGAATGGCAATGTCTTCCCTTAGAATGACCTTATGGCATGGAACCATCATACTAATCTTTCCCAAGTATTAATAGCATCTAAATGAAGATAATTTATAAGTAAGTTAGATGATTTCCAAGCTCGTGAGCTCCCAAGATCAAGTGATCAACCCAAATGGTGAGAAAAATTCTTAGAATGGCAATTTCCTCCCTTAGAATGATCTTGTGGCTCTCCATCATCACACCGATCTTTTCCAAGTACTGATAGCATAGAAATGGAGGTAATTATAAATAAATTAGATGATTTGCAAGCCGGGGAAGTCCTGAGATCAAGCAATTAACCCAAATGCCAACAAATAGACATTGAAAGGGAAGTTCTTACTTAAATGGTCTTGTGGTACTCCACCATTGCTCTAATCTTTCCCAAGTACTAATAGCATCCAAATGAAGAAGATTATAAGTAAATTAGATGATTTACAAGCTCACGAGCTATAAAGATTAAGCGATTAAGCCAAATGGTGACAAATATTCTTAGAATGGGAAGTTCTTCACTTGGAATGATCTTCTCGCACTCTCAAGAGTTGCTCCAATCTTTTCAAAGTAGTAATAGGACCAATGAAGATAATCCTAAGTAAGTTAGATGATTTTCTAGGTCGTTAACTTCCAAAGATCAACCTGTTAACCTAAATTCCAAGAAACGTTTTTAGAATGTGAAGTTTTTCACATAGAATAATCTTGTGAGTCTCAATCATTGCACCAATCTCCCTCGAGTACTAATAGCATCAAAATGAAGTGGTTGTAAGTAAATTAGGTGATTTGCAAGCTTAGAATGGGAAGCCTTTCACTAAGAATGATCTTATGGCTCTCAATCATTTGGCTAATCTTTCCTTAAATCTCGTAGCATCCAAATGAACATAACAATAAGAAAATTATACGAATTACAAGCTCATGAGGGATGGACATCAGTGATTATACCAAATGACAAAAAAGCTTAGAATGGAAGTCCTTCGCTTAGAGTGATCTTATGACTCTAAACCATTGGCCCAATGTCTCTCATGATCTAATGGCATCCAAATGAAGATACCTAAAGTAAATTATATGATCCAGAAGCTCATTAGCTATGGTGATCAAGCTATTAAACCAAATTAGTACACATATGCTTCAAATGGGAAGTCCTTCACTTTGAATGATCTTATGGCTTTCAATCATTATCCTTATCTTTCCCTAGATCTCATAGCATCCAAATGAAGGTAAATATAAGTAAATAATTTGGTTTACAAACTCATGAGCCGTGGCGATCAAGCGATTAAACAAAATTCGGATACATATGCATCAAATGGGAAGTCTTTCACTTAGAATGATCTTATGGCTCTCAATCATTTGGCTAATCTTTCGTTAGATCTCACAGCATCCAAATGAACATAACAATAAGAAAATTATACAAATCACAAGCTCATGAGGGATGGACATTAGCGATTATACCAAATGACAAAAAAGCTTAGAATGGGAAGTCCTTCACTTAGAATGATCTTATGGCTCTAATGGCATCCAAATGAAGATACCTTAAGTAAATTATATGATCTACAAGCTCATTAGCTATGGAGATCAAGCGATTAAGCCAAATGAGGACACATATGCTTCAAATGGGAAATCTTTCACTTAGAATGATCTTATTTATTTCAACCATTAGCCTAATGTTTCCCTAGATCTCATAGCATCCTAATGAAGAAAACTATAAGTAAATTATATGATTTACAAGCTCATTAGCTGTGAAGATCAAGCAATTAAACCAAATGAGGACGCATATACTTCAAATGGGAAGTCCTTCACTTTGAATGATCTTATGGCTTTACACCATTATCCTTCTCTTTCCCTAGATCTCATAGCTTCCAAATGAAGGTAACTATAAGTAAATTATATGGTTTACAAACTCATGAGCTATGGCGATCAAGTGATTAAACCAAATTAGGACAGATATACTTCAAATGGGAAGTCATTCACTTAGAATGATCTTATGGCTCTCAACCATTTGGCTAATCTTTCCCTAGATCTCATAGCATCCAAATGAACATAACAATAAGAAAATTATACGAATTACAAGCTCATGAGGGATGGACATCAGCAATTATAACAAATGACAAAAAAGCTTAGAATGGGAAGTCCTTCACTTAGAGTGAACTTGTGGCTCTAAACCATTGGCCTAATCTCTCCCATGATCTAATAGCATCCAAATGAAGAAACCTTAAGTAAATTATATGATTTACAATCTCGTTAGCTATGGAGACCAAAAGATTAAACTAAATGAGGACACAAATGCTTCAAATGGGAGGTCCTTCACTTAGAATGGTCTTATGGCTCTCGACCATTCATCTAATCTTTCCCTAGATCTCATAGCATCCAAATGAACATAACAATAAGAAAATTAGACAAATTACAAGATCATGAGCAGTGGAGATCAAGCGATTAAACAAAATGAGGACACATATGCTTCAAATGAGAAGTCCTTCACTTAGAATGATCTCATGGCTCTCAACCACTAACCTAATCTTTCCCTAGATCCCATAGCATCCAAATGAAGATAACTATATGTAAATTATATGATTTACAAGCTCATTAGCCGTGGAGATCAAGCAATTATACAAAATGAGGACACATATGCTTCAAATGGGAACTCCTTCACTTAGAATGATCTCATGGCTCTCAACCATTAGCCTAATCTTTCCATAGATCTCATAGCATCCAAATGAAGAAAACTATAAGTAAATTATATGATTTACAATCTCATGAGCTATGGCGATCAAGCAATTAAACCAAATTAGGACACATATGCTTCAAATGGGAAGTCCTTCACTTAGAATGATCTTATGACTCTCAACTATTTGCGTAATCTTTCCCTTGATCTAATAGCAACTAAATGAAGATAACTATAAGTAAATTATATGATTTACAAGCTCATTAGCTATGGAGATCAGGCTATTACACCAAATGAGAGCACATATGCTACAAATGGGAAGTCTTTCACTAAGAATGATCTTATGGCTCTCAACGAGAAGCATAGTCTTTCCCTAGATCTCATAGCATCCAAATGAAGAAAACTAGAAGTAAATTATATGATTTACAAGCTCATTAACTTTGGAGATCAAGTGATTAAACCAAATGAGGACACATATGCTTCAAATGAGAAGTCCTTTGCTTAGAATGATATTATGGCTCTTAACCATTGTCCTTATCTTTCTCTAGATCTCATAGAATCCAAATGAAGGTAACTACAAGTAAATTATATGATTTACAATATCATTAGCTATGGAGATCATGCGATTAAACTAAATGAGGACACATATGCTTCAAATGAGAAGTCCTTTGCTTAGAATGATATTATGGCTCTCAACCATTGTCCTTATCTTTCCCTAGATCTCATAGAATCCAAATGAAGGTAACTACAAGTAAATTATATGATTTACAATATCATTAGCTATGGAGATCATGCGATTAAACTAAATGAGGACACATATGCTTCAAATGGGAGGTCCTTCACTTAGAATGATCTTATGGCTCTCAACCATTAGCCTAATCTTTCCCTAGATCTCATAGCATCCAAACAAAGATAACAATAAGAAGATTAGACGAATTCCAAGCTCATGAGCGATGGATATCAGGCAATTACCCCAAATGGTGACAAACACGCTTAGAATGGGAAGTCCTTCACATAGAATGATCTTATGGCTCTCAACCGTTGGGCTAATCACTCCCCATGATCCAATAGCCTCGAAATGAAGATAACAATAAGTAAATTATATGATTTCCAAGCTCATTAGCAATGGAGATAAAGCTATTAAACCAAACTAGTACACATATGCTTCAAATGGGAAGTTCTTCACTTAGAATGATTTTATGGTTCTCAACCATTAGCTTCATTCCCTAGATCTCATAACATCCAAATGAAGATAACTATAAGTAAATTATAAGATTTACAAGCTCATGAGCTATGGAGATGAAGCGACTAAACCAAATGGTGACAAAAATGCTTAGAATGGAAAGTCCTTCACATAGAATGATCTTATGGCTCTCAACCATTACCCTAATCTTTCCCTAGATCTCATAGCATCCAAATATAGATAACAATAAGAAAATTAGATGAATTACAAGCTCATGAGCAATGGAGATCAAGCGATTATACCAAATGGTGACAAAAATGCATAGAATGGGAAGTCCTTCACTTAGAATGATCATATGGCTCTCAACCATTACCCTAATAATTTGCTAGATCTCATAGCATCCAAATGAAGATAACAATACGAAAATTAGACTAATTACAAGCTTATGAGCAACGGAGATCAAGCGATTATACCAAATGGTGACAAGCATGCCTAGAATGGGAAGTCATTCACTTAGAATGATCTTATGGCTCTCAACTGTTGGCCTAATCTCTCCCCAACATCCAATAGCATCCAAATGAATATAACAATAAGTAAATCATATGATTTCCAAGCTCACTAGCTATGGAGCTTAAGCTATTAAACCAAATTAGTACACACATGCTTCAAATGGAAAGTCCTTCACCTAGAATGATGTTATGGCGCTCAACCATTACCCTAATCTTTCCCTAGGTCTCATAGATTCCAAATGAACATAACAATAAGAAAATTAGACGAATTACAAGCCCATGAGCGACGGAGATTAAGCGATTATAACAAATGGTGACAAACATGCTTAGAATGGGAAGTCTATTACTTAGAATGATCTTATGGTTCTCAACCATTGGCCTAATCTCAAAGATGATCTAATAGCATCCAAATGAATATAACTATAAGTAAATTATATGATCTACAAGCTCATGAGCTTTGTAGATCAAGCGATTAAACCAAATGGCAACAAAAATACTTAGAATGGGGATTCATTCACTTAGAATGATCTTATGACTCTCCACCATTAGCCTAATCTTTCCCTAGATCTCATAGCATCCAAATGAAGATAACAATGTCAATTATATGATTTACAAATTCATTAACTATGGAGATCAAGTGATTAAACCAAATGAGAACACATATGCTTCAAATGGGAAGTCCTTCACTTAGAATGATCTTATGGCTCTCAACCATTAGCCTAATCATTCCATAGATCTCATAGCATCCAAATGAAGATAACTATAAGTAAATTCTATGATTTTCAAGCTCATTAGCTATGGACTTCTCATTTGAAGCGTATCTGTCCTCATTTGGTTTAATCGCTTGATCTCCATAGCTAATGAGCTTGTAAATCAAATAATTTACATATAGTTATCTTCATTTGGATGCTATTAGATCATGGGAAAGATTAGGCTAGTGGTTGAGAGACATAAGATCATTCTCAGTGAAGAACTTCCCATTATAAGCATTTTTGTTGCCATTTGATTTAATCGCTTAATCTCCATTGCTCATAAGCTTGTAAATCACATAATTTACTTATAATTTTCTTCATTTGGATGCTATTAGATCTAGGGAAAGATTAGGCAAATGGTTGAGAGCCATAAGATTGTTCTAAGTGAAGGACTTCTCATTTGAAGCATATGTGTCCTAATATAGTTTAATCGCTTGATCACCATAGCTCATGAGCTTGTAAATCATATAATTTACTTATTGTTATCTTGAGTTGGATGCGATGAGATCGAGGGAAAGATTAGGCTAATGGTTGAGAGCCATAAGATCATTCTAAGTGAATGACTTCTCATTTGAAGCAAAATGTGTACTAATTTGATTTAATAGCTTCATCTCCACAACTCATGAGCTTGTAAATCATATAATTTACTTATAGTTATGTTCATTTGGATGCTATGAGATCTAGGGCAAGATTAGGCTAATGGTTGAGAGCCATAAGATCATTCTAAGTGAAGGACTTCCCAATTCTAAGCATTTTTGTCACCATTTGGTTTTATCGCATGATCTCCATAACTAATGAGCTTGTAAATTTTATAATTTTCTTATATTTTTCTTCATTTGGATGCTATCAGTTCTAGGGAAAGATTAGGCAAATGGTTGAGAGCCATAAGATCATTCTAAGTAATGACTTCCTATTCTAAGCATTTTTGTCACCATTTGGTATAATCGCTTGATCTCCACTGCTCATGAGCTTGTAATTCTTCTAATTTTCTTATAGTATCTTCATTTGGATGCTATCAGATCTATGGAAAGATTAGGCAAATGGTTGAGAGCCATAAGATCATTTTAAGTGATAGACTTCCCATTCTAAGCATTTTTGTCACCATTTGGTTTAATCGCTTGAGCTACATAGCTCATGAGCTTGTAAATCATATCATTTACTTATAGTTATCTTCATTTGGATGCTATTAGATTTAGAGAAAGATTAGGCAAATGGTTGAGAGCCATAAGATAATTCTAAGTGACGGACTTCCCATTCTAAGCATTTTTGTCACCATTTGGTATAATCGCTTGATCCCCATCGCTCATGAGCTTGTAATTCTTCTAATTTTCTTATAGTTATCTTCATTTAGATGCTATCAGATCTATGGAAAGATTAAGCAAATGGTTGAGAGCCATAAGATCATTCTAAGTGAAAGACTTCCCATTATAAACATGTTTGTCACCATTTGGTACAATCACTTAATATACATCCCTCATGACCTTGTAATTCGTCTGATTTTCTTATAGTTATCTTCATTTGGATGCTATCAGATATAGGGAAAGATTAGGCAAATGTTTGATAGCCATAAGATCATTCTAAGTGAAAGACTTCCCATTCTAAGTATTTTTGTCACCATTTTGTTTAATCACCTGATCTCCACAGCTCATGAGCACGTAAATCATATAATTTACTTATAGTTATCTTCATTTGGATGCTATTAGATCTAGGGAAAGATTAGGCAAATGGTTGAGAGCCATAAGATCATTCTAAGTGATGAACTTCCCATTCTAAGCATTTTTGTCACCATTTGGTATAATCGCTTGATCTCCATCGCTCATGAGCTTGTAATTCTTCTAATTTTCTTGTAGTTATCTTCATTTGGATGCTATCAGATCTATGGAAAGATTAAGGTAATGATTGAGAGCCATAAGATCATTCTAAGTGAAGGGCTTCCCATTCTAAGCATTTTTGTCACCATTTGGTTTAATCGCTTCATCTACACAGCTCATGAGCTTGTGATTCATATAATTTACTTATAGTTAACTTCATTTGGATGCTATTAGATTGTGGGAGAGATTAGGCTAATGGTTGAGAGCCATAACATCATTCTAAGTGAATGACTTCCCATTCTAAGCATTTTTGTCACCATTTGGTTTAATCGCTTTATCCATTGCTCATGACCTTGTAATTCGTCTAGTTTCCTTATATGTATCTTCATTTGGATGCTATTAGATTGTGGGAGAGATTAGGCTAATGCTTGAGAGCCATAAGATCATTATAAGTGAATGACTTCCCATTCTAAGCATTTTTATCAACATTTGGTTTAATCGCTTCATCTACACAGCTCATGAGCTTGTGAATCATATAATTTACTTATAATTATCTTCATTTGGATGCTATTAGATTGTGGGAGAGATTAGGCTAATGCTTGAGAGCCATTAGATCATTCTAAGTGAATGATTTCCCATTCTTAAACATTTTTGTCACTATTTGGTATTATCGCTTGATCTCCATTGCTCCTGAGCTTGTAATTTGTCTAATTTTTTTTATTGTTATCTTCATTTGAATGCTATTAGATCGTGGGAGAGAGATTAGGCCAATGGTTGAGAGCCATACGATCATTCTAAGTGATGAACTTTCCATTCTAAGCATTTTTGTCACCATTTGGTGTAATCGCTTGATCTCCATTGCTCATGAGCTTGTAATTCGTCTAATTTTTTTTATGGTTATCTTCATTTGAATGCTATCGAGAGATTAGGCCAATGGTTGAGAGCCATACGATCATTCTAAGTGATTAACCCATTCTAAGCATTTTTGTGACCATTTGGTGTAATCGCTTGATCTCCATTGCTCATGAGCTTGTAATTCATCTAATTTTTTTATGGTTAACTTCATTTGGATGCTATTAGATTGTGGGAGTGATTAGGCTAATGCTTGAGAGCCATAAGATCATTCTAAGTGAATGACTTCCCATTCTAAGCATTTTTGTCACAATTTGGTGAGCTTGATATTGCTCGTTCATCTAATTTTTTTATGGTTATCTTCATTTGGATGCTACAAGATCTAGGGAGAGATTAGGCTAATGGTTGAGAGCCATAAGATCATTCTAAGTGAATGACTTCCCATTCTAAGCATTTTGGTCACCATTTGGTTTAATCGCTTCATCTACACAGCTCATGAGCTTGGGAATCATATGATTTACTTATAGTTATCTTCATTTGGATGCTATTAGATTGTGGGAGAGATTAGGCTAATGCTTGAGAGCCATAAGATCATTCTAAGTGAATGACTTCCCATTCTAAGCATTTTTGTCACTATTTGGTATTATCGCTTGATCTCCATTGCTCATGACCTTGTAATTCGTCTAATTTCCTTATATGTATCTTCATTTGGATGCTATTAGATTGTGGGAGAGATTAGGCTAATGCTTGAGAGCCATAACATCATTCTAAGTGAATGACTTCCCATTCTAAGCATTTTTATCACCATTTGGTTTAATCGCTTCATCTACACAGCTCATGAGCTTGTGAATCATATAATTTACTTATAATTATCTTCATTTGGATGCTATTAGATTGTGGGAGAGATTAGGCTAATGCTTGAGAGCCATTAGATCATTCTAAGTGAATGATTTCCCATTCTTAAACATTTTTTTCACTTTTTGCTATTATCACTTGATCTCCGTTGCTCCTAAGCTTGTAATTTGTCTAATTTTTTTTTATTGTTATCTTCATTTAAATGCTATTAGATCGTGGGAGAGAGATTAGGCCAATGGTTGAGAGCCATACGATCATTCTAAGTGATGAACTTTCCATTCTAAGCATTTTTGTCACCATTTGGTGTAATCGCTTGATCTCCATTGCTCCTGAGCTTGTAATTCGTCTAATTTTTTTTATTGTTATCTTCATTTGAATGCTATTAGATCGGGGGAGAGAGATTATGCCAATGGTTGAGAGCCATACGATCATTCTAAGTGATGAACTTTCCATTCTAAGCATTTTTGTCACCATTTGGTGTAATCGCTTGATCTCCATTTCTCCTGAGCTTGTAATTCGTCTAATTTTTTTTATTGTTATCTTCATTTGAATGCTATTAGATCGGGGGAGAGAGATTATACCAATGGTTGAGAGCCATAAGATCATTCTAAGTGATGAACTTTCCATTCTATGAACTTTCCATTCTAAGCATTTTTGTCACCATTTGGTGTAATCGCTTGATCTCCATTCCTCATGAGCTTGTAATTTGTCTAAATTTTTTTATGGTTATCTTCATTTGGATGCTACAAGATCTAGGGAGAGATTAGGCTAATGGTTGAGAGCCATAAGATCATTCTAAGTGAATGACTTCCCATTTTAAGCATTTTGGTCACCATTTGATTTAATCGCTTCATCTACACAGCTCATGAGCTTGGCAATCATATTATTTACTTATGGTTATCTTCATTTGGATGCTATTAGATTGTGGGAGAGATTAGGCTAATGCTTGAGAGCCATAAGATCATTCTAAGTGAATGACTTCCCATTCTAAGCATTTTTGTCACCATTTGGTTTAATCGCTTGATTATCCATTGCTCATGACCTTGTAATTCGTCTAATTTCCTTATATGTATCTTCATTTGGATGCTATTAGATTGTGGGAGAGATTAGGCTAATGCTTGAGAGCCATAAGATCATTCTAAGTGAATGATTTCCCATTCTTAAACATTTTTGTCACTATTTGGTGTTATCGCTTGATCTCCATTGCTCCTGAGCTTGTAATTTGTCTAATTCTTTTTATTGTTATCTTCATTTGAATGCTATTAGATCATGGGAAAGAGATTAGGCCTATGGTTGAGAGCCATATGATCATTCTAAGTGATGAACTTTCGATTCTAAGCATTTTTGTCACCATTTGGTGTAATCGCTTGATCTCCATTGCTCATGAGCTTGTAATTCGTCTAAATTTTTTTTATGGTTATCTTCATTTGGATGCTACAAGATCTGGGGAGAGATTAGGCTAATGGTTGAGAGCCATAAGATCATTCTAAGTGAATGACTTCCCATTGTAAGCATTTTGGTCACCATTTGATTTAATCGCTTCATCTACACAGCTCATGAGCTTGGCAATCATATTATTTACTTATAGTTATCTTCATTTGGATGCTATTAGATTGTGGGAGAGATTAGGCTAATGCTTGAGAGCCATAAGATCATTCTAAGTGAATGACTTCCCATTCTAAACATTTTTGTCACCATTTGGTTTAATCGCTTCATCTACACAGCTCATGAGCTTGTAAATCATATAATTTACTTATAGTTATCTTCAGTTGGATGCTATTAGATCTTGGGAGAGATTAGTACAATGGTTGAGAGCTATAGGGTCATTCTAAGTGAAGAACTTCCCATTCTAAGCATGTTTGTCACCATTTGGTATTATTGCTTGATCTCCATTGCTCCTAAGCTTGTAATTTGTCTAATTTTTTTTATTGTTATCTTCTTTTGAATGCTATTAGATCGTGGGAGAGATTAGGCCAATGGTTGAGAGCCATACAATCATTCTAAGTGATGAACTTTCCATTTTAAGCATTTTTGTCACCATTTGGTGTAATCGCTTGATCTCCATCGCTCATGAGCTTGTAATTCGTCTAATTTTTTTATGGTTATCTTCATTTGGATGCTACAAGATCTAGGGAGAGATTAGGCTAATTGCTGAGAGCCATAACATCATTCTAAGTGAATGACTTCCCACTCTAAGCATTTTTATCACCGTTTGGTTTAATCGCTTGATCTACACAGCTCATGAGCTTGTAACTCATCTAATCTACTAATAGTCATCTTCATTTAGATGCTATTGACACTTTGGAAAGATTAGAGTAATGGTTCAATGCCATAAGATCGTTATAAGGGGAGAACTTCCTGTTCGAAGAGTATTTGTTGCCATTTGGGATAATTACTTAATCTTAGGAGTTCATGAGTATGCAAATCACCCAATTTACTTACAACCATCTTCATTTTGATGCTATTAGTACTCGAGGGAGATTAGTGCAATGATTGAGGCTCACAAGATTAATTTATGTGCAGAACTCCCCATTCTAAGAACGTTCGTTGCAGTTTAGGTTAATGGGTTGATTTTGGAAGTGAACTTCCTGGAAAATCATCTTCACCGGTCCTTTTAGTACTTTGTAAAGATTGGAGCAGCTCTGGAGAGTGCAAGAAGATAATTCCAAGTGAAGAACTTCACATTTTAAGAATATTTGTCACCATTTGTCTTAATCGCTTGATCTCCTCTAATTTACTTATAATCTTCTCCATTTGAATGCTTATAATGGGAAGTCCATCACTTAAAATGATCTTATGGCTCATAACCATTAGCCTAATCTTTCCCTAGATCTCATCGCTTCCAAATGAAGGTAACAATAAGAAAATTAGAAAAATTACAAGCTCATGAGCGATGGAGATCAAGTGATTAAACCAAATGGTGACAAAAACGCATAGAATGGGAAGCCCATCACTTAGAATGATCTTATGGCTCTCAACCATTAGCCTAATCTTTCCCTAGATCTCATAGCATCCAAATGAAGATAACAATAAGTAAATCATATGATTTCCAAGCTCATTAGCAATAGAGATCAAGCTATTAAAATAAATGAGAACACATATGCTTCAAATGTAAAGTCCTTCACTTAGAATGATCTTATGGCTCTCAACCATTAGCTTAGTCATTCCCTAGATCTCATAACATCCAAATGAAGGTAACTACAAGTAAATTATATGATTTACAATCTCATTAGCTATGGAGATCAAGCGATTAAACTAAATGAGGACACATATGCTTCAAATGGGAGGTCGTTTACTTAGAATGACCTTATGGCTCTCAACCATTAGCCTAATCTTTCCCTAGATCTCATAGCTTCCAAACGAAAATAACAATAAAACGATTAGATGAATTACAAGCTCATGAGCGATGGAGATCAAACGATTACCCCAAATGGTGAGAAACATGCTTAGAATGGAAAGTCCTTCACAAAGAATGATCTTATGGCACTCAACCATTGGCCTAATCTCTCCCCATGATCAAATAGCATCCAAATGAAGATAACAATAAGCAAATCATATGATTTCCAAGCTCATTAGCAATTGAGATCAAGCTATTAAACCAAATCAGAACACATATGCTTCAAATGGGAAGTCCTTCATTTAGAATGATCTTATGACTCTTAACCATTAGCATAGTCATTCCCTATATCTCATATCATCCAAATGAACATAACCATATGTAAATTATATGATTTACAAGCTTATTAGCTATGGAGATCAAGCTATTAAACCAAATGAGAACACACATGCTTCAAATGGGAAGTGCTTCACATAGAATGATCTTATGGCTCTCAACCGTTGAACTAATCTCTCCCCATGATCCAATAGCATCCGATTGAAGATAACAATAAGCAAATCATATGATTTCCAAGCTCATTAGCTATGGAGATCAAGCTATTAAACCAAATTAGTACACATATGCTTATAATGGGAAGTCCATCACTTAAAATGATCTTATGGCTCATAACCATTAGCCTAATCTTTCCCTAAATCTCATAGCTTCCAAATGAAAGTAACTATAAGAAAATTAGACAAATTACAAGTTCATGAGCAATGGAGATCAAGCAATCATACCAAATGGTGACAAACATAGTTAGAATGGGATGTCCTTCAGTTAGAATGATCTTATGGCTCTCAACCATTGGCCTAATCACTCCCAAGATCTAATTGCATCCAAATGAATATAAATATAAGTAAATTATATAATTTACAAGCTCAGGAGCTGTGGAGATCAAGCGATTAAACCAAATAGTGACAAAAATGCTTAGAATGGGAAGTCCTTCACATATAATGATCTTAAGGCTCTCAACCATTAGCCTAATACATCCTTAGATCTAATAGCATCCAAATAAAGATAACAATAAGTAAATTATATGATTTAAAAGCTCATCAGCTGTGGAGATCATGCGATTAAAGAAAATGAGGACACATATGTTTCAAATGAGAAGTCCTTCACTTAGAATGATCTCATGGCTCTCAACCGTTAACCTAATCTTTCCCTAGATCTCATAGCATCCAAATGAAGATAACTTTATGTAAATTATATGATTTAGAAGCTCATTAACTATGGAGATCAAGTGATTCAACCAAATGAGGACACATATGCTTCAAATGAGAAGTCCTTTGCTTAGAATGCTATTATGGCTCTTAACCATTATCCTTATCTTTCCTTAGATCTCATAGCATCCAAATGATTGTAACTCTAAGTAAAATATATGGTTTAGTAGACCATGGTAGAGATTAGGAAAGTGGTTGAGAGCCATAAGATCATTTTAAGTGAACAACTTCCCTTTCTAAGCATGTTTGTCACCATTTGGTATGATCGCTTGATCACCATCGCTCAAGAGCTTATAATTCATCTAATTTTCTTCTAGTTATCTTCATTTGGGTGCCATGGGATCTAGGGAAAGATTAAGCAAATGGTTGAGCGCCATAAGATCAATCTAAGTGAAGGATTTCCCATTTGAAGCATAAGTGTTATCACTTGGTTCATCGCTTGATCTCCATAGCTAATGAGCTTGAAAATCATATAATTTGCTTAAGGTATCTTCATTTGGAAGCTATTAGACCATGGGAGAGATTAGACCAATGTTTGAGAACCATAAGATCTTTCTGAGTGAAAGACTTCCCATTGTAAGCATGTTAGTCACCATTTGGTTTAATCGCTTCATCTACACTTGTAAATCATATAATTTACTTATAGTTATCTTCATTTGGATGCTATTAGATCATGGGAGAGATTAAGCCAATGGTTGAGAGCCATAAAATCATTCTAAGTGAAAGACATCCCAATCTAAGAATGTTTGTCACCATTTGGTATAATCGCTTGATCTCCATCGCTCATGAGCTTGTAATGCACCTAATTTTCTTATAGTTATCTTCATTTGGGTGCCATGGGATCGAGGGAAAGATTAGGCTAATGGTTGAGAGCCATAGGATCATTTTACGTGAAGGACTTCCCATTTGAAGCATATGTGTTCTCGTTTAGTTTCATCGCTTGATCTCCATAGCCAATGAGCTTGTAAATCATATAATTTACTTATAGTTTTCTTCATTTGGATGATATGAGATCTACGAAAAGATTAGGCCAATGGTTGAGAGCCATAAGATTATTCTAAGTGAAGGACTTCCCATTTGAAGCATATGTGTTCTCATTTGGTTTAATCGCTTCATCTTCGTAGCTAATGAGCTTGTAAATCATTTGGATGCTATTAGATCATTGGAAAGATTAGGCCAATAGTTGAGAGCCATAAGATCAGTCTAAGTGAAGGACTTCCCATTCTAAACATGTTTATCACCATTTGGTATAATCGCTTGATCTCCATCGCTCATGAGATTGTAATTCGTCTAATTTTCTTATTGTTATCGTCATTTGGATGCTATTAGGTCTTGCGAGAGATTAGGCCAATGATTGAGAGCCATAAGATCATTATAAGTGAAGAGCTTCCAATTTGAAGAATATGTGTCCTCATTTGGTTTAATTGCTTGATCTCCACTTCTCATGAGCTTGTAAATCAAATAATTTACTGATAGTTATCTTCATTTGGATGCAATTAGGTCTTGCGAGAGATTAGGCCAATGGTTGACAGCCATAAGATCATTCTAAGTGAAAGACTTCCCTTTCTAAGCATGTTTGTGACCATTTGGTATAATCGCTTAATTTCCATCGCTCATGAGCTTGTAATTCGTCTTATTTTCTTATTGTTATCTTCATTTGGATGCTATTAGATCTAGGGAAAGATTAGGCAAATCGTTGAGAGCCATAAGATCATTCTAAGTGAAGGACTTCCCATTTGAAGCATATGTGTCCTCATTTGGATTTATCGGTTGATCTCCACAGCTCATGAGCTTGTAAATCATATAATTTAGTTATAGTTATCTTCATTTGGATGCAATTAGATGATGGGAGATATTAGGCCAATGGTTGAGAGCCATAAAATTATTCTAAGTGAAGGACTTCCCATTCTGAGCTTTTTTGTCACCATTTGGTTTAATCGCATGATCTGCATAGCTCATGAGCTTGTAATTCGTCTAATTTTTTTATTGTTATCTTCGATTGGATGCTATGAGATCTAGAGTAAATTAGGCTAATGGTTGGGAGCCATAAGATCATTTTATGTGAAGGAATTCCCATTTGAAGCATATGTGTCCTCATTTGGTTTAATCGCTTGATCTCCACAGCTAATGAACTTGTAAATCATATAATTTACTTATAGTTTTTTTTCATTTTGTTGCTATTAGATCTAGAGAAAGATTAGGGAAATGGTTGAGAGCCATACAATCATTTTAAGTGAAGGACTTCCTATCGAAGCATATGTGTCCTAATTTGGTTTAATCGCTTTATTGCCATTGCTCATGATCTTGTAATTCAGCTAATTTTCTTATAGTTATCTTCATTTGGATGCTATTAGATCATGGCAAAGATTAGACCAATGGTTGAGATCCATAAGATAATCTAAGTGAAGTATTTCCCATTCTAAGCCTTTTTGCCACCATTTGGTTCAATCGCTTGATCTCCAATCGCTCATGATCTTGTAATTCATCTAATTTTTGTTGTTGTTATCTTCATTTGGATGCTATGAAATCTAGGGTAAGATTAGGCTAATGGTTGGGAGCCATAAGATCATTCTATGTGAAGGACTTCCCATTTGAAGCATATGGGTCATCATTTGGTTTAATCACTTGATCTCCACAGCTAATGAGCTTGTAAATCATATAATTTACTTATAGTTTTCTTCATTTGGTTGCTATTAGATCTAGGGAAAGATTAGGGAAATGGTTGAGAGCCATACGATCATTTTAAGTGAAGGACTTCCCATTTGAAGCATATGTGTCATAATTTGGTTTAATCGCTTGATCACCATTGCTCATGAGCTTTTAATTCAGCTAATTTTCTTATAGATGCTATTAGATCATGACAAAGATTAGGCCAATGGTTGAGATCTATAAAATAATTCTAAGTGAAGGACTTCCCATTCTAAGCTTGGTTGTCGCCATTTGGTAGAATCACTTGATCTCCATCGCTCATGAGATTGTAAATCATATAATTTGCTTAAGGTATCTTCATTTGGATGCTATTAGACCATGGGATAGATTAGGCCAATGTTTGATAACCATAAGATCACTCTAAGTGAAGGACTTCCCACTCTAAGTATGTTTGTCTCCATTTGGTGTAATCGCTTGATCTCCATCGCTCATGAGTTTGTAATTCATCTAATTTTCTTATTGTTTTCTTGATTTGGATGCTATGAGATCTAGGGAAAGATAAGGAATATGGTTGAGAGCCGTGTCCTCATTTTGCTTAATCGATTGATCTCCATAGCTAATGAGCTTCTAAATCATATAATTTACTTATAGTTATCTTCATTTGAATGCTATTAGATCTAGGGAAATGTTAGGCTAGTGCATGAGAGCCATAAGATCATTCTAAGTGAAAGACTTCCCATTTGAAGCATATGTGTCCTAATTTGGTTTAATCGCTTGATTGCCATAGCTCATGAGTTTGTAAACCATATATTTTACTTAGAGTTACATTCATTTGGATGCTATGAGATCTAAGGAAAGATAAGGATAATGGTTGAGAGCCATAATAGCATTCTCAGCAAATGACTTCTCATTTGAAACATATGTGTCCTCATTTGGTTTAATTGCTTGATCTCCATAGCTAATGAGCTTGTAAATCATATAATTTACATATAGTTATCTTCATTTGGATGCTATGAGATCTAGGGAATGATTAGGTTAACGGTTGAGAGCCATGAGATCATTCTAAGTGAAGGACTTCTCATTTGAATCATATGTGTCCTCATTTTGTTTAATCGCATGATCTCCATAGCTAATGAGCTTTTAAATCATATAATTTACTTATTTTTATCTTTATTTGGATGCTATTAGATCTAAGGATGTATTAGGCTAGTGGTTGAGAGCCATAAGATCATTTTAAGTGAATGACTTCCCATTCAAAGCATTTTTTTTACTATTTGGTTTAATCGCTTGATCTCCACAGATCATGAGCTCGTAAATCATATAATTTACTTATAGTTATCTTCATTTAGATGCAATTAGATCATGGGAGTGATTAAGCCAATGGTTGAGAACCATAAGATCATTCTAACCGAAGGACATCCCATTCTAAGGATGTTTGTCACCATTTGGTATGATCGCTTGATCTCCATTGCTCATGAGCTTGTAATTCGTCTAATTTTCTTATAGTTACTTTCATTTGGATTCTTTGAGATCTTGGAATGATTAGGCAAATGGTTGAGAGCCATGTCCTCATTTTGTTTAATTGCTTGATCTCCAAAGCTAATGAGCTTCTAAATAATATAATTTACTTATAGTTATCTTCATTTGGATGCTATTGGATTTAGGGAAATGTTAGACTAGTGGTTAGGAGCCATATGATCATTCTATATGAAGGACTTCCCATTCTAAGCATGTTTCTCACCATTTGGGGTAATCGCTTGATCTCCATCGCTCATGAGATTGCAAATTGTCTAATCTTCTTATTGTTATCTTCATTTGGATGCTATGAGATCTGGGGAATGATTAGGCTAATGGTTGAGAGCCATAAGATCATTCTAAGTGATGGACTTTCCATTCTAAGCATTTTTGTCACCATTTGGTTTAATCACTTGATCTCCATCCCTCATGATCTTGTAATTCATCTAATTTTCTTGTTGTTATGTTCATTTGGATGCTATGGGATCTAGAGAAAAATTAGGCTAATGGTTGAGAGCCATAAGATCATTCTATGTGAAGGACTTCTCAATGGGGATCAAGCGATTAAACCAAATGGCAACAGATATGCTTCAAATGAGAAGTCCTTCACTTAGAATGAACTTATGCCTCTCAACCATTAGCCTAATCTTTTCATAGATCTCATATCATCCAAATGAAGAAAACTATTAGTAAATTATATGATTTACAAGCTCATTGGCTATGGAGATCAAGCGATGAAACTAAACGAGAACACATATGCTTCAAATGGGAAGTCCTTTACATAGAATGACCTTATGGCTCTCAATCATTGGCCTAATCACAACCCATGATCCAATAGCATCCAAATGAAGATAAAAATAAGTAAATTATATGATTTCGAAGCTCATTAGCGATGGAGATCAAGCTATTAAACCAAATTAGTACACATATGCTTCAAATCGGAGGTCCTTCACTTAGAATGATTTTATGGCTCTCAACCATTAGCCTAATCATTCCCTAGATCTCATAACATCCAAATGAAGAAAATTATAAGTAAATTATAAGATTTACAAGCTCATGAGCTATGGAGATCAAGCGATTAAACCAAACGGTGACAAAAATGCTTAGAATGGGAAGTCCATCACTTAGAATGATCTTATGGCTCTCAACCATTACCCTAATCTTTCCCTTGATCTCATAACATCCAAATGAAGATAAGAATAAGAAAATTAGAAGAATTACAAGCTCATGAGCAATGGAGATCAATGGATTATACCAAATGATGACAAACATGCTCGAAATGGGAAGTCTTTCACTTAGAATGATCTTATGGCTCTCCACCATTGGCTTAATCTCTCCAATGATCTAATAGCATCCAAGCAAATATAACTATACGTAAATTATATGATTTACAAGCTCATGAGCTATGGAGATCAAATGATTAACCCAAAAGGTGACAAAAATACATAGAATGTGTTGTCCTTCGCTGAGAATGATCTTATGGCTCTCAACCATTACCTTAATCTTTCGCTAGATCTCATAGCATCCAAATGAAGATAAGAATAAGAAAATTAGATGAATTGCAAGCTCATGAGCAATGGAGATCAAGCAATTATACCAAATGGTGACAAACATGCTTAGAATGGGAAGTCATTCACTTAGAATGATCTTATGGCTCTCAACCGTTGGCCTAATCTCTCCCCAAGACCAAATAGTGTCCAAATGAATATAACAATAAGTAAATCATATAATTTCCAAGGTCATTAGCTATGGAGCTCAAGCTATTAAACCAAATTAGTACACATATGCTTCAAATGGGGAGTCCTTCATTTGGATGGTAATGGATCTTGGGAGAGATCAATACAATGGTTGATAGCCATAAGATCATTATAAGTGATCAACTTCCTATTCTAAGCATTTTTGTCACCATTTGTTATAATCGCTTGATATACATCGCTCATGACCTTGTAATTCATCTAATTTTCTTGTAGTTATCTTCATTTGGATGTTATCAGATACAGAAAGATTAGGCAAATGGTTGAGAGCTATAAGATCATTCTAAGTGAAGGACTTCTTATTCTAAACATTTGATCTACACAGCTCATGAACTTGTAAATCATACAATTTACTTATAGTTATCATCATTTGGATGCTAGTAGATCTTGGGAATGATTAGGCAAATAGTTGAGAGCCATAAGATCGTTCTATGTGAAGGACTTCCCATTTGAAGCGTAAGTGTCCTAATGTAGTTTAATCGCTTGATCACCATAGCTCATGAGCTTGTAAATCATATAATTTACTTATTGTTATCTTGAGTTGGATTTCATGAGATCTAGGGAAAGATTAGGCTAACGGTTAAGAGCCATAAGATCATTCTAAGTGAAAAACTTCCCATTCTACGCATTTTTATTGCCATTTGATTTAATCACTTGATCTCCACAGCTCATGAATTCGTAAGTCAGATAATTTACTTATATTTTCCTTCATTTGGATGCTATTAGATCATGCGAAAGATTAAGCCAATGGTTGATATCCATACGATCATTATAAGTGAAGAACTTCCCATTCTAAGCATGTTTGTCACCATTTGGTATAATCGCGTTATCTCTATGGCTAATGAGTTGGAAATCATATAATTTACATACAGTTATCTTCATTTAGTTGCTATTAGATCTAGGGAAGGATTAGGCAAATGGTTGAGAGCCATAAGATCATTCTAGGTGATGGACTTACAATTTGTTGCATATGTGTCCTCATTCGGTTTAATCGCACTATCTCCATCGCTCATGAGCTTGTAATTCATCTAATTTTCTTACAGTTATCTTCATTTGGATGCTATGAGATCTAGGGAAACATTACGCTAATGGTTGAGAGCCACAAGATCATTCTAAGTGAAGGACTTTCCATTCTAAGCATGTTTGTCACCATTTGGTGTAATCGCTTGATCTCCATAGCTCATTAGCCTGTAAATCATATAATTTACCTATAGTTATATTCATTTGGATGCTATGAGATCATGGGAAAGATTAGGCCAATGGTTGAGAGATATAGGATCATTCTAAGTGAAAGACTTCCCATTCTAAGCATGTTTGTCACCATTTGGTATAATCACTTGATGTCTATGGCTAATGAGCTTGGAAATCATATAATTTACTTATAGTTACCTTCATTGGGTGCCATGAGATCTAGGGAAAGATTAGGCTAATGGTTGAGAGCCATAAGATCATTCTAAGCGAATGACTTCCCATTTGAAGCATGCGTGTCCTCATTTGGTTTAATCGCTTTATCTAAATAGCTAATGGGCTTGTAAATAGTATAATTTATCTATGGTTGTTCATTTGGTTGCTAATAGATCATGGGAATGATTAGGCCTGTGGTCGAGAATCATAACATTATTCTAAGTGAAGAACTTCCCATTCTAAGAGTTTTTGTCGCCATTTGATTTAATCGCTTGATCTTCACAGCTCATGAGCTTGTAAATCATATAATTTACTTATAGTTATCTTCCTTTGGATGCTATTAGATTATGGGAAAGATTAGGCCAATGGTTGAGAGCCATTAGATCATTCTAAGTGAAGGACTTTCCATTCTAAGCATGTTTGTCACCATTTGGTGTAATCGCTTGATCTCCATAGCTCATGAGCTTGTAACTCATCAAATTTACATATAGTTATCTTCATTTGGATGCTATTAGATCTTGGGAAAGATTTGGCCAATGGTTGAGAGCCATAAGATCATTTTAAGTGAATGATTCCCATATAAAGCATAGGTGTCCTAATTTGGTTTAATCGCTTGATCACCATAGGTCATGAGCTTGTAAACCATATAATTTACTTATCGTTATCTTCATTTTGATGCTATTAGATGTAGGGAAAGATTAGGCAAATGGTTGAGAGCCATAAGATCATTCTATGTGAAACACTTCCCATTTGAAGCATATGTGTCCTCATTTTGTTTAATCGCTTGATCTACATAGCTCATGAGCTTGTAAATCATATAATTTACTTATAGTTTTCTTCGCATGGATGCTATTAGATCTTGAGAAAGATTAGGCAAATGGTTGAGAACCATAAGATCATTCTAATTGATGGACGTTCCATTTGAATTATATGTGTAATAATTTGATTTAATAGCTTCATCTCCACAACTCATGGGCCTGTAAATCATATAATTTACTTATAGTTATGTTCATTTGGATACTATGAGATCTAAGGAAAGATTAGGCTAATGGTTGAGAGCCATAAGATCATTCTAAGCTTTCGACTTCCCATTTGAAGCATGTGTGTCCTCATTTGGTTTAATCACTTGATCTAAATAGCTAATGAGCTTGTAAATAGTATAATTTTCTATGGTTGTTCATTTGGATGCTATTAGATCATGGAAATGATTAGGCCTGTGGTCGAGAATCATAACATTATTCTAAGTGAAGAACTTCGCATTCTAAGCATTTTTGTATCCATTTGATTTAATCGCTTGATCTCCACAGCTCATGAGCTTGTAAATCATATAATTTACTTATAGTTATTTTCCTTTTGATGCTATTAGATTATGGGAAAGATTAGGCCAATGGTTGAGAGCCATAAGATCATTCTAAGTGAAGGAATTTCCATTCTAAGCATGTTTGTGACCATTTGGTGTAATCGCTTGATCTCCATAGCTCATGAGCTTGTAACTCATCAAATTTACTTATAGTTATCTTCATTTTGATGCTATTAGATCTTGGGAAAGATTTGGCCAATGGTTGAGAGCCATAAGATCATTTTAAGTGAATGATTCCCATATGAAGCATAGGTTTCCTAATTTGGTTTAATCGCTTGATCGCCATAGCTCATGAGCCTGTAAATCATACAATTTACTTATAGTTATCTTCATTTGGATACTATGAGATCTTGGGAATGATTAGGCAAATAGTTGAGAGCCATAAGATCATTCTAAGTGAAGGACTTCCCGTTTGAAGAATATGTGTCCTAATTTGTGTGAATTGCTTGATCGCCATAGGTCATGAGCTTGTAAACCATATAATTTACTTAAAGTTATCTTCATTTTGATGTTATTAGATCTAGGGAAAGATTAGGCAAATGGTTGAGAGCTATAAGATTATTCTAAGTGAAACACTTCCCATTTGAAGCATATGTGTCCTCATTTTGTTAATCGCTTGATCTACATAGCTCATGAGCTTGTAAATCATATAATTTACTTGTAGTTTTCTTCGCATGGATGCAATTAGATCTTGGGAAAGATTAGGCAAATGGTTGAGAACCATTAGATCATTTTAAGCGATGGACGTTCCTTTTGAAGCATATGTGTACTAATTTGATTTAATAGCTTCATCTCCACAACTCATGAGCTTGTAAATCATATAATTTACTTATAGTTATGTTCATTTGGATTCTATGAGATCTAGGGAAAGATTAGGCCAACGGTTGAGAGCCATAAGATCACTCTAAGTGATGGACTTCCCATTCTAAGCATTTTTGTCACCATTTGGTTTAATCGCTTGATCTACACAGCTCATGAGCTTGTAAATCATATAATTTACTTATAGTTATCTTTATTTGGATGCTATTAGATCTTGGGAGAGATTAGTATAATGGTCGAGAGCCATAGGGTCATTCTAAGTGAAGGACATTTAATATAATTGCTTGATCTCCATCACTCATGAGCTTGTAATTCATCTAATTTTCTTACGGTTATCTTCATTTGGATGCTATGAGATCTAGGAAAAGATTTTTCTAATGGTTGAGAGCCATGAGATCATTCTAAGGGTAGGACTTCCCATTTGAAGCATATGTATCCTCATTTGGTTTAATCACTCTCCTTAGCTAATGAGCTTGTAGATCAGATAATTTACTTGTAGTTATCTTTATTTGGATGCTATGAGATGAATGGAAAGATTCGGCTAAAGGTTGAGAGCCATGAGATTATTCTAAGTGAAGGACTTCCTATTTGAAGCATATGTGTCCTCATTTGGTTTAATCGCTTGATCACCATAGCTCATGAGCTTGGAAATCTTATAATTTACTTGTAGTTACCTTCATTTGGATGCCATGAGATGTAGGGAAAGATTAGGCTAATGGTTGAGAGCTATAAGATCATTCTAAGCAAAGGATTTCTCATTTGAAGCATATGTGTCCTCATTTTATTTAATCGTTTGATCTCAACAGCTAATGAGCTTGCAAATCATATAATTTACTTATAGTTATCTTTATTTGGATGCTATTAGATCATGGGAATGATAAGGCCAGTGGTCGAGAACCATAACATCATTCTAAGTGAAGAACTTCCTATTTTAAACATTTTTGTTGCCATTTGATTTAATTGCTTGATCTACACAGCTCATGAGCTTGTAAATCATATAATTTACTTATAGTTATCTTCATTTGGATGCTATTAGATCTAGGGAAAGATTAAGCAAATGGTTGAGAGCTATAAGATCATTTTAAGTGAAGGATTCCCATATGAAGGATAGGTGTCCTAATTTGGTTTAATTGCTTGATCGCCATAGCTCATGAGCTTGTAAATCATATAATTTACCTATTGTTTTATTCATTTGGATGCTATGAGATCTAGGGAAAGATTAGGCAAATGGTTGAGAGCCGTGAGATCATTCTAAGTGAAAGACTTCTCATTTGTAGCATATGTGTCCTCATTTTGTTTAATCACTTGATCTCCATAGCTAATGACCTTGTAAATAATATAATTTACCTATAATCTACTTATAGTTATCTTCATTTGGATGCTATTAGATCATGGGAAAGATTAGGCCAATGGTTGAGAGGCATAAGATCATTCTAAGTGGAGAACATCCCATTTTAAGCATTTTTGTCGCCATTTGATTTAATCGCTTGGTCTCCACTTCTCATGAGCTTGTAAATCATATAATTTGCTTATAGTTGTCTTCATTTGGATGCTGTTAGATCTAGGGAAAGATTAGGCAAATGGGTGAGAGCCATAAGATCATTCTAAATGGACTTACAATTTCTAGCATATGTGTCCTCATTTGGTTTAATCGCATGATCTCCATCGCTCATGAGCTTGTTATTCATCTAATTTTCTTACAGTTATCTTCATTTGGATGCTATGAGATCTAGGGAAAGATTTGTCTAATGGTTGAGAGCCAAGAGATCGTTCTAAGTGTAGGACTTCCCATTTGAAACATATGTGTCCTCTTTTGGTTTAATCACTTAATCTCCTTAGCTAATGAGCTTGGAAATCTGATAATTTACTTATAGTTATCTTCATTTGGATGCTATGAGATGTATGGAAAGATTCGGCTAATGGTTGAGAGCCATGAGATCATTCTAAGTGAAGGACTTCCCATTTGAAGGATATGTGTCCTCATTTGGTTTAATTGCTTGATCACCGTAGCTCATGAGCTTGGAAATCATATAATTTACTTATTGTTACCTTCATTTGGATGCCATGAGATCTAAGGAAAGATCAGGCTAATGGTTGAGAGCCATAAGATCATTATAAGCGAAAGACTTCTCATTTGAATTATATGTGTCATCATTTGGTTTAATCGCTTGATCTCAATAGCTAATGAGCTTGCAAATCATATAATTTAATTATAGTTATCTTCATTTGGATGCTATTAGATCATGGGAATGATTAGGCCAGTGGTCGAGAACCATAACATCATTCTAAGAGAAGAACTTCCCATTCTAAGCATTTATGTCGCCATTTGATTTAATCGCTTGATCTCCACATCTCATGAGCTTGTAAATCATATGATTTAATTATAGTTATCTTCATTTGGATGCTATTAGATATGGGGAAAGATTAGGCAAATGGGTGAGAGCCATAAGATAATTTCTAAGTGGTGGACGTCCCATTTTTAACATGTGTCCTAATTTAGTTTAATCGCTTAATCACCATAGCTCGTGAGCTTGTAAATATTAATTATAGTTATTTTCATTTGGATGCTATTAGATCTAGGCTATGATTAGTCTAATGGTTGAGAACCATATGTTCATTCTAGGTGAAAGCCTTCTCATTTGAAACATATGTGTCCTCATTTGGTTTAAATGCCTGATCTCCATAGCTAGTGAGCTTGTAATTCATCTAATTTTCTTATAGTTATCTTCATGTGGATGCTATGAGATCTAGGGAAGGATTTGGCTAATGGTTGAGAGCCATAAGATCACTCCAAGTGAAGGACTTTTCATTTGAAGAAAATATCTCGTCACTTGAATTAATCGCTTAATCTCCATAGCTCATGAGCTTGTAAATAATACAATTACGTATAGTTAGCTTCATTTGGATGTTATTAGATCATGGGAGAGATTAGGCCAATGGTTGAGAGCCATAAGATCATTCTAAGTGAAGCACTTCCCATTCTAGGCATTTTTGTCTCCATTTGGTATAATCGTTTGATCTCCATCATTCATGAGCTTGTAATTCGTGTAATTTTCTTGTTGTTATCTTCATTTGGATGCTATTAGGTCTTGCGAGAGATTAGGCCAATGATTGAGAGCCATAAGATCATTCTAAGTGAAGAGCTTCCCATTTGAAGCATATGTGTCCTCATTTGGTTTAATCGCTTGAACTCCACATCTCATGAGCTGGTAAATCATATAATTTACTTATAGTTATCTTCATTTGGATGCTATTAGGTCTTGCGAGAGATTAGGCCAATGGTTGATAGTCATAAAATCATTCTAAGTGAAAGACTTCCCATTCTAAGCATGTTAGTGACCATTTGGTATAATCGCTTGATCTCCATTGCTCATGAGCTTGTAATTCGTCTAATTTTCTTATTGTTATGTTCATTTGGATGCTATGAGATTTATGGTAAGATTAAGCTAATGGTTGAGAGCTATCAGATCATTCTAAGTGAAGGACTTCCCATTTGAAGCATATGTTTTCTAATTTGGTTTAATTGCTTGATCGCCATAGCTTATGACCTTGTAAATTATATAATTTACATATAGTTATCTTGATTTGGATGTTATTACATCATGGGAGATATTAGGATAATGGTTGAGAGTCGTAAGATCATTCTTCATGAAGGACTTCCCATTCTAAGCTTTTTTGTGACCATTTCATTTAATTGCTTGATCTCCATCGCAAATGAGCTTGTAACTCGTTTAATTTTCTTATTGTTATCTCCATTTGGATGCTATGAGATCTAGGGTATGATTAAGCTAATTGTTGAGAGCCATAAGTTCATTCTAAGTGATGGACTTCTCATTTGAAGCATATGTGTCCTCATTTGGTTTAAATGCTTGATCTCCATAGCTAGTGAGCTTGTTATTCATCTAATTTTCTTATAGTTACCTTCATGTGGATGCTATGAGATCAGATAATTTACTCATCTAATTTTCTTATAGTTACCTTCATGTGGATGCTATTAGATCATTTTATGTGAATGATCTTATGGCACTCAACCATTTGCCTAATCTTTCTCTAAATCTAATAGCATCCAAATGAAGGCAACTATAAGTAAATTATATGGTTTACAAGCTCATGAATTATGGTGATCAAGCGATTAAACCAAATTAGGACACATATGCTTCAAATGGGAAGTCCATCTCTTCAAAAGATCGTATGGCTCTCAACCATTTGCCTAATCATTCCCTAGATCTAATAGCAACCAAATGAAGAAAACTACAAGTAAATTATATGATTTACAAGCTCAGGAGATATGGAGATCAAGCGATTCATCTAAGTGACGAGACATATGCTTCAAATGGGAAGTCATTCACTTAAAATGATCTTATGGCTTGCAACCATTACCCTTATGTTTCCCTTGATCTCATTGGATCCAAATGAAGGTAACTATAAGTAAATTATATGGTTTACAAACTCATGAGCTATGGTGATCAAGCGATTAAACCAAATTAGGACGCATATGTTTCAAATGGGAAATCTTTCACTTAGCATGATTTTATGGCTCTCAAACATTGGCCTAATTTCTCCCATGGTCTAATAGCATCCAAATGAAGATACCTAAGCAAATTATATGATTTACAAGCTCATTAGCTATAGAGATCAATCGATTTCACCAAATGAGAACACATATGCTTAAAATGGCAAGTCCTTCACTTAGAATGATCTTATGGCTCTCAACCATTAGCGTAATCTTTCCCTAGATCTCATAGCATGCAAATGAAGAAAACTATAAGTAAATTATATGATTTACAAGCTCATTAGCTATGGAGATCAAGCGATTAAACCAAATGAGAACACATATGCTTCAAATGGAAAGTCCTTCACTTAGAATGATCTTATGTCTCTTAACCATTATCCTTATCTTTCCCTAGATCTCATAGCATCCAAATGACGGTAACCATAAGTAAATTATTTGGTTTACAAACTCATGAGCTATGGCGATCAAGCGATTAAACCAAATTAGGACTCATATGCTTCAAATGGGAGGTCCTTCACTTAGAATGATCTTATGGCTCTCAACCATTTGCCTAATCTTTCTCTAGATCTCATGGCACCCAAATGAAGATAACTATAAGAAAATTAGGTGAATTACAATCTCTTAAGCGATAGAGATCAAGCGATTATACCAATTGGTGACAAACATACTTAGAATGGGAAGTCCTTCACTTTGAATGATCTTATGGCTCTCAACCACTAGCCTAACACTTCCTTAGATCTAATAGCATCCAAATGAAGATAACTATAAATAAATTATATGATTTACAAGCTCATGAGCGATGGAGATCGAGCGATTAACAAAAATGAGGACATGTCTCTCAACCATTTGCCTAATCTTGCCCTAGATCTCATAGAACCCAAATGAAAATAACAATAAGCAAATTAGATGAATTACAAGTTCATGAGAGATAGAGATCCAGCGATTATACCAAATGGTGACAAACATGCTTAGAATGGAAAATCCTTCACTTAGAATGATGTTATGGCTCTCAACCACTACCCTAATATTTCCCTAGATCAAATAGCATCCGAATAAAGATAACTATATTAAGTTATATGATTTAAAAGTTCATTAGCTATGGAGATCAATCGCTTAAACAAAATGAAGACACACATGCTTCAAATGAGAAGTCCTTCACTTAGAATGATCTCATGGCTCTCAACTATTAGCCTAATCTTTCCCTAGATCTCATAGCATCCAAATGAAGATAACTATATGTAAATTATATGATTTACAAGCTCATTAGCTGTGGAGATCAAGCAATTAAACAAAATGAGGACACACATGCTTCAAATGAGAAGTCCACTTAGAATGATCTCATGGTTCTCAACCATTAGCCTAATCTTTCCATAGATCTCATAGCATCCAAATGAAGAAAACTATATGTAAATTATATGATTTACAAGCTCATTAGCTATGGAGATCAAGCAATTAAACCAAATGAGAATGTATATGCTTCAAATGGGAAGTCCTTCACTTAGAATGATCTTATGGCTCTCAACCGTTTGCCTAATCTTTCCCTTGATCTAATAGCAACCAAATGAAGATAACTATAAGTATATTATAAGATTTACAAGCTCATTACCTATGGAGATCAAGCTATTACACCAAATGAGAACACATACGCTACAAATGGGTGGTCATTCACTTAGAATGATCTTACGGCTCTAAACCATTAGCCTAGCATCCAAACGAAAATAACAATAAGCAGATTATATGAATTACAAGCTCATGAGTGATGGAGATAAAGCAATTACCCCCAAATGGTGAGAAACATGCTTAGAATGGGAAGTCATTCACATAGAATGACCTTATGGCTGTCAACCGTTGGGCTAATCACTTCTCATGATCCAATAGCATCCAAATGAAGATAACAATAAGTAAATTATATGATTTCCAAGCTCAATAGCAATGGAGATCAAGCTATTAAACCAAATTAGTACACATATGCTTCAAATGGGAAGTTCTTCACTTAGAATGATCTTATGGCTCTCAACCATTTGCCTAATCTTTCCCTAGATTTGATAGCATCCAAATGAAGATAACTATAAGAAAATAAGATGAATTACATGGTCATGAGCGATGGATATCAAGCGATTATACCAAATGGTGACAAACATGCTTAGAATGGGAAGTCCATCACTTAGAATGATCTTATGGCTCTCAACCATTGGCCTAATCTCTCCAATGATCTAATAGCATCCAAATGAATATAACTATACGTAAATTATATGATTTACAAGCTCATGAGCTATGGAGATCAAGTGATTAAACCAAATGGTGACAAAAATGCATCGAATGAGAAGTCATTCACTTAGAATGATCTTATGGCATCTAAATGAAGATAACAATAAGAAAATTATTATAATTTTCTTATTGTTATCTTCATTTGGATGCTATCAGATCTAGGGAATGATTGTGCTAATGGTTGAGATCCATGATATCATTCTAAGTGAAGGACTTCTCTTTTGAAGCATATTTGTCCTCATTTGGTTTAATCGCTTGATCTCTATCACTAATGAGCTTGTAAATCATATAATTTACTTATAGTTATCTTCATTTGGATGCTATTAGATCTTTGGAAAGATTAAGCTAATGGTTGAGAGCCATAAGATCATTCTAAGTGAAGGACTTCCCATTTGAAGCATATGTGTCCTAAATTGGTTTAATTGCTTCATTGCCATAGCTCAAGACCTTGTAAATCATATAATTTACTTATAGTTATCTTCATTTGGATGCTATGAGATCTAGGGAAATATTAGGCTAATGGTTGAGAGCCATGAGATCACTCTAAGTGAAGGATTTCTCATTTGAAGCATATATGTCCTCATTTTGTTTAATCGCATTATCTACGTAGCTAATGAGCTTGTAAATCGTATAATTTACTTATAGTTATCTACAATTGGATGATATTAGATCTAGGGAAATATTAGGCAAATTGTCGAAAGCCATAAGATCATTCTAAGTGAAGGACTTCCCTTTTGAAGTATATATGTCATAATTTGGTTTAATCGCTTGATTGCCACAGCTAATGAGCTTGTAAATCATATCATTTACTTACAGTTATCTTCATTTGGATGCAATTACATCATGGGTGATATTAGGCCAGTGGTTGATAGCCATAAGATCATTCTAAGTAGGACTTCCCTTTTTAAGAATTTTTTTCAGCATTTGGTATAATCGTTTGATCTCCATCGCTCATGAGCTTGTAATTCATCTAATTCTCTTATTGTTATCCTCATTTGGATGTTATGAGATCTAGGGAAAGATTAGGCAAATGGTTGAGAGCCATAAGATCATTCTAAGTGAAGGACATCCCATTTGAAGCATATGTGTCCTCATTTGGTTTAATTGCTTGATACTATTAGATCTTTGGAACGATTTGGCCAGTGGTTGAGTGCCATAGGATCATTCTAAGAGAAGGATTTCCCATTCTAAGCTTGTTTGTCACCATTTGGTTTAATCGCTTGATCTCCGGACCTTATGTGCTTGTAAATCATATAAATTACTTATAGTTATCTTCATTTGGAGGCTATTAGATATTGGGAAAGATTAGACTAATGGTTGGGACTCATAAGATCATTCTAAATGAAGGACTTCCCATTCTAAACTTGTTTATCACCATTTCGTTTAATCACAAGATCTCCACTTCTCATGAGCTTGCAAATCATCTAATTTTATTATATTTATCTTCATTTCAATCATATTCGATCATGAGAAAGATTCGGCCAATGGTTGATGGCCATAAGATCATTCTAAGTGAAGCCATTCTAAACATATTTGTCACCATTTGGTTTAATCGCTTGATCTCCATAATTCATTTGGATGCTATTAGATGTTGGGAAAGATTGGGCCAATGGTTGAGAGCCATAAGATAATTCTAAGTGAAGGACTTCCCATTTGAAGCATATGTGTCCTCATTTAGCCATTTGATCTCCATAGATCATGAGTTTTTAAATCATATAATTTACTTATAGTTATGTTCATTTGGATGCTATTAGATCTAGGGAAAAATTAGAATAATTATTGGGAGCCATATGATCATTCTAAGTGAAGGACTTCCCATTCTAAGCATATTTGTAAGCATTTGGTTTAATCGTTTGATCTCCATAGCTCATGAGCATGTAAATTATATAATTTACTTAAAGTTATCTTGATTTGGATGCTATTAGATCATGGGAGAGATTAGGCCAATGGTTGAGAGCCATAAGATCATTCTAAGTGAATGACTTCCTATTCTAAGCATTTTTGTCAACATTTGGTTTAGTTGCTTGATCTACACAGCTGATGAGCTTGTAAATCATATAATTTACTTATAGTTTTCTTCATTTTGATGCTATTAGATCATGGGAGAGATTAGGCCAATGGTTGAGAGCCATAAGATCATTCTAAGTGAAGGACTTCCTATTCTATGCATGTTTGTCACCATTTGGTTTGATCCCCTGATCTCCACAACTCATGAGCTTGTAAATCATATAATTTACTTATAATTATTTTCATTTGGATGCTATTAGATGTTGGGAAAGATTAGGCTAATGGTTGAGAGTCATAAGATCATTCTAATTGAAGGACTTTCTGTTTGAAGCATATGTGTCCTCATTTGGTTTAATCACTTGATCTCCATAACTCATGAGCTTGTAAATCATATAGTTTACTTATAGTTATCTTCATTAAGATGCTATTAGATCTTAGGAAAGATTTGGCCAATGGTTGAGAGCCATAAGATCATTTTAAGAGAAGGACTGTTCATTCTAAGCATGTTTGTCACCATTTGGTTTAATCGCTTCATCTCTATAACCTATGAGCTTGTAAATCATTTAATTTACTCACAATTATCTTCATTTTGATGCTATTAGATCTAGGGAAAGATTGGGCTAATGCGTGAGAGCCATAAGATCATTCTAAATGAAAGACTTCCCTTTCAAAGCATATTTGTCCTCATTTGGTTTAATCGATTGATGTCCACATCTCATGAGCTTGCAAATCATCTAATTTAAATATAGTTATCTTAATTTCGATGATATTCGATCCTGGGAAAGATTCGACCAATGGTTGATGGCCATAAGATCACTTTAAGTGAAGAACTTCCCATTCTAAAAATATTTTGTCCCAATTTGGTTTAATCGCTTGATCTCCATAGCTCATGAGCTTGTAAATTATATAATTTACTTACAATGGTTGAGAGCCATAAGATCATTCTAAGTGAAGGACTTCCCATTCTATGCATGTTTGTCACCATTTGGTTTAATTGCATGATTTCCTCAGATGATTAGTTTGTAAATCATATAATTTACTTATAATTATTTTTATTTGGATGCTATTTGAACTTGGGAAAGATTGGGCCAATCGTTGAGAGCCATAAGATCATTCTAAGTGAAGGACTTCCCATTCTAAGCATGTTTGTCACCATTTTATTTAATCGCAAGATCTCCAAGATCTCCACATCTCATGAGCTTGCAAATATCCTAATTTTATTATAGTTATCTTCATTTCGATTTTATTCAATCCTAGGAAAGATTCGGCCAATGGTTGATGGCCATAAGATCATTATAAGTGAAGGACTTCCCATTCTAAGAATATTTTGTCCCCATTTGGTTTAATTCCTTGATCTCCACAGCTCATGAGCTTGTAAATCATATAATTTACTTATAATTATTTTCATTTGGCTGCTATTAGATCTTGGGAAAGATTAGGATAATGGTTGAGAAGCATAAGATCATTCTAAGTGAAGGACTTCCCATTCTATGCATGTTTGTCACCATTTGATTTGATCGCTTGATCTCCATAGCTCTTGAGCTTGTAAATCATATAATTTAATTATAGTTATCTTCATGTGGATGCTATTAGATCTAGGGAAAGATTAGGCAAATGGTTGAGAGCCATAAGATCATTCTAAGTGAAGGACTTCCCATTCTAAGCATGTTTGTCACCATTTGGTTTAATCGCAAGATCTCCAAGATCTCCACATCTCATGAGCTTGCAAATATCCTAATTTTATTATAGTTATCTTCATTTCGATTTTATTCAATCCTGGGAAAGATTCGGCCAATGGTTGATGGCCATAAGATCATTATAAGTGAAGGACTTCCCATTCTAAGAATATTTTGTCCCCATTTGGTTTAATTGCTTGATCTCCACAGCTCATGAGCTTGTAAATCATATAATTTACTTATAATTATTTTCATTTGGCTGCTATTAGATCTTGGGAAAGATTAGGATAATGGTTGAGAAGCATAAGATCATTCTAAGTGAAGGACTTCCCATTCTATGCATGTTTGTCACCATTTGATTTGATCGCTTGATCTCCATAGCTCTTGAGCTTGTAAATCATATAATTTACTTATAGTTATCTTCATTTGGATGCTATTAGATCTAGGGAAAGATTAGGCAAATGGGTGAGAGCCATAAGATCATTCTAAGTGAAGGACTTCCCATTCTATGCATGTTTGTCACCATTTGGTTTGATCGCTTGATCTCCACAGCTCATGAGCTTGTAAATCATTTAATTTACTTATAGTTATTTTGATTTGGATGCTATAAGATCTAGGGTATGATTAGGCCAATGGTTGAGAGCCATAAGATCATTCTAAGTAAAGGACTTCCCATTCTAAGCATATTTGTCACCATTTGTTTTAATTGCTTGATCTCCACAGCTCATGAGCTTGTAAATCATATAATTTACTTATAATTATTTTCATTTGGATGCTATTAGATCTTGGGAAAGATTAGGATAATGGTTGAGAGCCATAAGATCATTCTAAGTGAAAAACTTCCCATTCAAAGCATATTTGTCATCATTTGGTTTAATCGATTGATGTCCACATCTCATGAGCTTGCAAATCATCTAATTTAAATATAGTTATCTTAATTTCGATGATATTCGATCCTAGGAAAGATTCGGCCAATGGTTGATGGCCATAAGATCACTTTAAGTGAAGAACTTCCCATTCTAAGAATATTTTGTCCCAATTTGGTTTAATCGCTTGATCTCCATAGCTCATGAGCTTGTAAATTATATAATTTACTTACAATGGTTAAGTGCCATAAGATCATTCTAAGTGAAGGCCTTGCCATTCTATGCATGTTTGTCACCATTTGGTTTAATTGCATGATCTCCACAGATGATTAGCTTGTAAATCATATAATTTACTTGTAATTATTTTTATTTGGATGCTATTTGATGTTGGGAAAGATTAGGCAAATGGTTGAGAGCCATAAGATCATTCTAAGTGAAGGACTTCCCATTCTAAGCATGTTTGTCACCATTTCATTTAATCTCAAGATCTCCAAGATCTCCACATCTCATGAGCTTGCAAATAACCTAATTTTATTTTAGTTATCTTCATTTCGATTTTATTCAATCCTGGGAAAGATTCGGCCAATGGTTGATGGCCATAAGATCATTATAAGTGAAGGACTTCCCATTCTAAGAATATTTTGTCCCCATTTGGTTTAATTACTTGATCTCCACAGCTCATGAGCTTGTAAATCATATAATTTACTTATAATTATTTTCATTTGGCTGCTATTAGATCTTGGGAAAGATTAGGATAATGGTTGAGAGCCATAAGATCATTCTAAGTGAAAGACTTCCCATTCTATGCATGTTTATCACCATTTGATTTGATCGCTTGATCTCCATAGCTCTTGAGCTTGTAAATCATATAATTTAATTATAGTTATCTTCATGTGGATTCTATTAGATCTAGGGAAAGATTAGGCTAATGGTTGAGAGCCATAAGATCATTCTAAGTGTAGGACTTCCCATTCTATGCATGTTTATCACCATTTGGTTTAATCGCTTGATGTCCACAGCTCATGAGCTAGTAAATCATATAATTTACTTATAATTATTTTCATTTGGATTCTATTAGATGTTGGGAAAGATTCGGCCAATGGTTGAGAGCCATAAGATCATTTTACATAAAGGACTTCCCATTCTAAGCATATTTGTCACCATTTGTTTTAATTGCTTGATCTCCACAGCTCATGAGCTTCCAAATATCTAATTTACTTATAGTTATCTTCATTTTGAAGATAATAGATCCTGGGAAAGATTAGTGTAATGATTGATAGCTTTAAGATCATTTAAAATGAAGAACTTCCCATTCTAAGAATGTCGTTTGCAATTTAGGTTAATTGGTTGATCTTGGAAGTTAACGATCTAGAAAATCATCTAATTTACTTATGATTATCTTCATTGATCGTATTAGTACTTTAAAAAAAATAGGGCAACTCTTGAAATCCATAAGATCATTCTAAAAGAAGAACTTCACATTCGAAGAATATTTTGTGCCCATTTGGTTTAATTGCTTGATCTCCACATCTCATGAGCTGGTAAATCATATAATTTACTTATAGTTATCTTCATTTGGCTGCTATTAGATCTTGGGAAAGATTTGGCCAATGGTTGAGAACCATAAGATCATTCTAAGTGAATAACTTCCCATTCTAAGCATATTTGTCACCATTTGGTTTAATCGCATGATCTCCACATCTCATGAGCTTGTAAATCATCTAATTTACTTATAATTATATTCATTTGGATGCTATTAGATCATGGGAAAATTAGGCCAATGGTTGAGAGCCATAAGATTATTCTAAGTGAAGGACTTCCCATTCTAAGTATGTTTGTCACCATTTGGTTTAATCACTTGATCTCCACAGCTCATGAGCTTGTAAATCATCTAATTTACTTATGATTATATTCATTTGGATGCTATTAGATCTTGGGAAAGATAAGGCCAATGGTTGAGAGCCATAAGATCATTCTAAGTGAAGGACTTCCCATTCTAAGCATTTTTGTCACCATTTGGTTTAATTGCTTGATCTCCACATCTCATGAGCTTGTAAATCATCTAATTTACTTATAGTTATCTTCATTTGGATGCTATTAGATCTTGGGAAAGATTTGGGCAGTGGTTCAAAGCAATAAGATCATTCTAAGTGAAGGACTTCCCATTCTAAGCATGTTTGTCACCATTTGGTTTAATCACTTGATCTCCACAGCTCATGAGCTTGTAAATCATCTAATTTACTTATGATTATATTCATTTGGATGCTATTAGATCTTGGGAAAGATAAGGCCAATGGTTGAGAGCCAACAAATCATTCTAAGTGAAGGGCTTCCTATTCTAAGCATGTTTGTCACCATTTGGTTTAATCACTTGATCTCCACAGCTCATGAGCTTGTAAATCATCTAATTTACTTATGATTATATTCATTTGGATGCTTTATTAGATCTTGGGAAAGATAAGGCCAATGGTTGAGGCCAAAGATCATTTTAAGTGAAGGGCTTCCCATTCTAAGATGTTTTGTCACCATTTGGTTTAATTGCTTGATCTCCACAGCTAATGAGCTTATAAATCATCTAATTTACTTATAGTTATCTTCATTTGGATGCTATTAGATCTTGGGAAAGATTCGGCCAATGGTTGAGAGCCATAAGATCATTCTAAGTGAAGGACTTCCCATTCTAAGCATGTTTGTCACCATTTGATTTGATCGCTTGATCTCCATAGCTCTTGAGCTTGTAAATCATATAATTTAATTATAGTTATCTTCATGTGGATGCTATTAGATCTAGGGAAAGATTAGGCAAATGGTTGAGAGCCATAAGATCATTCTAAGTGCAGGACTTCCCATTCTATGCATGTTTGTCACCATTTGGTTTAATCGCTTGATGTCCACAGCTCATGAGCTAGTAAATCATATAATTTACTTATAATTATTTTCATTTGGAAGCTATTAGATCTTGGGAAAGATAAGGCCAATGATGGAGAGCCAAAATATCATTCTAAGTGAAGGAATTCCCATTTTAAGCATGTTTGTCACCATTTGGTTTAATTACTTGATATCCACATCTTGTGAGTCTCAATCATTGTACAAATCTCCCTCAAGTACTAATAGCATCAAAATGAAGATGGTTGTAAGTAAATTCGGTGATATTTAAGCTCGTGAACTCCTAAGATTAAGTAATTAACCCAAATGGCAACAAATATTGTTAGAACGGGAAGTTCTCCCCTTAGAATGATCTTATGGCATTGAAACATTACTCTAATCTTTCTCAAGTGTCAATAGCATCTAAATGAAGATGATTAGAAGTACATTAGATGAGTTGCAAGCTCGTCAACTCCAAAGATTAAGTGATCAACCCAAATGGTGACAAATGTTCTTAGAATGGCAATGTCTTCCCTTAGAATGACCTTATGACATTGAACCATCATACTAATCTTTTCCAAGTATGAATAGCATCTAAATGAAGATAATTTATAAGTAAGTTAGATGATTTCCAAGCTCATATCCCAAGATCAAGCTATCAACCCAAATGGTGAGAAACATTCTTAGAATGGCAATTTCTTCCGTTAGAATGACCTTGTGGCTCTCCATCATCACACCGATCTTTTCCAAGTATTGATAGCATAGAAATGAAGGTAATTGTAAATAAATTAGATGATTTGTAAGCACTACAGAACTCCTGAGATCAAGCAATTAACCTAAATGCCGACAAATATTCATTGAAAGGGAAGTTCTTCCTTAAAATGGTCTTGTGGCACTCAACCATTGCTCTAATCTTTTCCAAGTATCCAAATGAAGATGATTATAAGTAAATTAGATGATTCACAAGCTCACGAGCTATAGAGATCAAGCGATTAAGCCAAATGGTGACAAATATTCTTAGAATAGGAAGTTCTTCACTTGGAATGATCTTGTCGCTCTTAAGAGTTGCTCTAATCTTTTCAATGTACTAATAGGACCGGTGGAGATAATCATAAATAAGTTAGATGATTTTCCAGGTCGTTAACTTCCAAGATCAACCCATTAACCTAAATTACAACAAACGTTATTAGAATTGGAAGTTCTTCACATAGAATAATATTGTGAGTCTCAATCATTGCACTAATCTCCCTCGAGTACTAATAGCATCAAAAGGAAGATGGTTGTAAGTAAAATAGGTGATTTGCAAGCTCGTGAACTCCTAAGGTTAAGTAATTAACCCAAA